>JBBYHM010362628.1:0-12631 GCA_038381775.1 Adansonia rubrostipa | reverse complement strand
TGAGAATCTACGTCAGCGAAAAAGTATTCTAATTGAATTGGCTGAGAAGCCTCTTGGATTTGAAAGTGGATGTAAGTTTGGCCTTTGGGAACGCTTGATTTACAAAGGTCTGTCTCTTAGATTAATTCATATTTATATACTTCCTGTCATTACAATTTTCCTAATACTAATACAATTCCATTCTTGAAGGAAAATCCAATAGTTCAATTTTATTCTTCCCTTCTAATTTTTTTTAATTAAATGAGCTTAAATTAATTTAATTGGATGGATTGAATGTTAAACAAGTTTTTATAAATGTTAATTGCACTTTATTCGATCCATAAATAACTCTAGAAATTAATTGTACAAAACAATTAATGGCATCCATTTTTAGTTTCTATTATTATTTCTATCATAACATTTGCAGGCATTTCGGTTACAAAACAAGTTACTGTTCCTTCCATGAAGATCAAACATGATGAAGAGAATCAAAGTTACTCCTCTTTGCCAACTAATATGGTTGATAGAGATGAAGAGAATCCAACCGGTGAAGATAATTTCTTTGCAAAGTGTAGTCGACAAGCCTATTATATGATTGGTTTAATCGGTAATTCTCTCAATTGATTTAGGGAAGGAGATTCTGAAACTTGTTCTTTGAACATGGGATCATGCATCATTAAATTCAAATAATTGAAGTAAGGATCTAGAAGTTGCATGCCAATATTCCTTGCAATCGACCATAATAATATTTATTATTATATCTGCGATCTCTATAAATGGGACGTAATCCTAATTCGAAGAGCAAATTAGCATAAATTATCCACATAAATTAACATAACAATTTTCATTTCTTACATATTCAATGGCAGTTCCAAGCATCGAAAGAATTCATCAAACCAAGTTAATGAACAAGCAAGCTCGTCAGCTCGTGAAAACAATGTGCACTGGAATTCCTTGGACTTTCCCCGAAGCATCTTATGCGTTAAAATTGCCAGTTTTGAAAGCTGCAAGTTTGGGGATTCAAGAGATTGTTGAAGAGATTTTAAAAGAATACACAGCTGCAACAATGTTTTACGATGAAAACAATTATAATATATTTCAGCTTGCAGTTTTACACCGACGAGAAAAGGTTTTCAATTTGATCTACAAAATAGATTTATTCCAGCAATGGGTTGCAAGTTATCCATGCAAGGACAAAGAGAACATACTTCATTTGGCTGGGAAGTGTATACCTTCAAGGCATATCAGCGGTGCTGCTTTGCAAATGCAGTCGGAGATGCAATGGTTTAAGGTAAAAAATGATCTTTACTGGTATATAATTAATCTATATTATTCTAATTCTTCATTTTTTTAAGTACTCAGTGCTCTATATTAATATTTGTGTATAATATATATTTGAATATGTTTAAGTAAGTATGACCCTTCAAATATGTGAAAAATAAAAAAAAATTAAACATTTTTGTGTCAGGAACATTCTCCTATCCGATAATCACTTGGAATCCAAACGACCTAATGATTAACGATATTGAGAAAAAAAACCCTTTTTATTTGGACTTGGTCTAGTCCAGCAAGATCAATGGATACTTTTAGTTCGAATTTCTTACATTAGAATTAAAGGTAAATTTTAAAATATTATTTCGAAATCTTAGCCTTTTTGTCCCACAGGCAGTGGAAAAGTTTGTCCATCCATTGGTCATGGAAGAACGAAACGAGAAAAACAAATCACCAAGAGAAGTGTTTTGTGATGAACACAAAGAACTGGTGAAGGAAGGCGAGAAATGGATGAGAGACACTGCTACATCATGTATGGTTGTGGATGCACTTATCATTGCTATGGTATTTGCCGCAATAATTGCTGTACCAGGCAACAATGAGAAAGGAATACCGAACTTTAGGCATGAAACTCTCTTTAAAGTTTTCGTTATCGCAGATGCAGTTGCACTCTTTTCTTCCTCCTCTTCACTGTTGCTATTCGTTCGAATCCTCACCTCACGCTATGCCGAAGAAGATTTCCTTAAGGCATTGCCGAAGAGGTTGCTTTTGGGTCTTATTACCTTGATTTTTTCCATAGCAACCATGTTGGTAGCCTCTAGCTCGGCCTTGATCATGCTGATAGATGCAGTCCCTGGCCCGAAGGTAATGCTTAGAAAATCAACTATCATTCCAGTGACTATATTGGCTGCTCTTCCAATTATCTTCTTTATTTGGTCACAGTCTCATCTCCTCATTGATGTGCTTCTATCGACTTATCGTCCCACAATCCTTCGCTACTAAGGATGATTAATTGTGACCATTTTTCTTTCATGTCTTTTGCAAATTTAAGTTAACCATGTTTAAACATATTGTATGGTGTGTATTATTTTATTTTTATATTTATTAGATATATTATATTGCATGGTGTGTTTGTACCATGTCTAAAATTTCCAAATTTAAATGAGAGCCTGTGCTTGAATCCTAGTACCTGGAAATCCTACTATAGCAATAATATTTTCTTCATGATAGCAAGCAAAACATGTTTGAAACAACTGTATATGGAAAATGATAAAGATCTTTGATAATTAGTCTTTCTTGTCCGCATGATATTTCTTTTCTAGCTTTCCACTATATGAATGGGAACCTCTCTTTTGTTATGGGAACTTGTGTTTGTGTTTCAAGTATTTGATCATCGGACTCTATCAATTTTTTCCTTTGATAAAAGCCAAAACATTGTGTCACCCAATTTTATAATGGGAAACAATAATGTGTTAGGAGTATATTGAGTTTAAGTCCCGAGTAATTTGGTTAAGGGAATTACTCACCTATAAATAGAAGCCTTGATTTTTAAAGGGTTACATCACTTGCCAGAGAGAGCCTATACGCACAAGAGGTTGTATAAAGGTTCTTTGAGTGGTAAGTTATAATATTTTTGAGAAATCTGTGCAAAGTTATCAGTTATAATATTTTTATTAGTGAAGTAATTTTTATCCCTTTTAGGATCGGGATTTCTACAGTGATCTAAGCATGGCTGATATTTGATGGCAGTGTAGCATATAAGTTATTTTGCTTTCTGCAATTGAAGAAAATGAGTGGAAATCAGTGCTGAGGAAAGCTGAGGATATTTATGGATTAAAGTCACTAACTAGTCATTAGTGCTTGAAAATAGACTTATGCATTGAGAATGAAAAGAGGAGGTAATCTAGTTTGTTAATTGTTGAATATAAGAGAAGAGTTAATTGATGAAGAAAAAGCAATTGCTTTATTAGTTTTGAAAAGAACGAAACATTGAAGAAAAAAAAAAAAGGCCAAGAGAAGTGTTTTGCGATGAACACAAGGAACTGGTGAAGGAAAAGGAGAAAGGGATGAGAGACACCGCTATATCATGCATGGTTGTGGATGCACTAATCATTGCTATGGTATTTGCAGCAATAATTACTGTACGAAGAAACAATGAGAAACGAATACCAAACTTTAGGCACGAAATCCTCTTCAAAGTCTTCGTCCTTGCAGATGCAGTTGCAATCTTTTCAGCTTCAACTTCATTGTTACTATTCGTTCGAATCCTCACTTCACGCTATGCCGATGAAGATTTCCTTAAGGCATAGCTGAAGAGGTTGCTTTCGGGTCTTATCACCTTGATTTTTTTTAAAGCAACCATGTTGACAACCTTTAGCCCGGCCTTGACCATGCTCATAGATGCGGTCCCTGGCCCGAAGGTGATGCTTGGAAAATCAACTATAATTTCAGTCACTATATTGGCTGCTATATAATTATCTTCTTTATTTGGTCACAGTCTCATCACTTCATCGATGTGCTTCTACCGACTTATCGGCCCGCTATTCTTTGCTAGTAAGGATGATTAAGCGATTAGTAACTATTATTCTCTTGTTATTAACCTCAATAAAAGTATATATGATATTTATTATTTTATTTTGAATTTCTAATATATTTGTCTGAATAAACTTATAAAATAAAGGGTTGGAAACCAAAATTCATACAATTTGTTTTTTACAATACTTGTAGAAGGAGAAAAAATTGGCTAATTAAAATTTATTTCTAATAAATTAGCTTAATCAAGAGATAAATAAAGAAGTGAGATTCTTTTAGAATTCTACTATAAAGAGACCAAATTTTTTAAGAACCATTTTATCTCTAATTAAATTAAATTAATTAAGAGATAAATAAAATTTTTTTATGTGTAATTAAATTAAATTTAACTAAGAGATAAATGAAGATAAAAAATTCTTTTGAAGCTCTTTTATAAATAAACCATATTCTTTAAAATCATATTTTACTATTGTATATGGTTCATATATTTTTATATACATATAAAGAAAGATAAGTGGGCAGATGTTAAAGCATAGCATAACGAAGTGTAGCAGACATAAAGCAAGCCATGTACCAGATTAATCACTGAACCAAACCTACCAAAGAGGACATCTAAATATCAGAGGTTCTGTGGTGGCAGAATCCATTAAATTGTACTAAAATGAATTTTGTTTTGTCATGGCGATCAATCACCTAATGGTCTCCTCCTATTCCCGGATCCATGAGGTTTTAATTTCAATGGCTCGTTCAAAAGCTCTTCAATTTCTACTGGGTTGGTGCCTGGTGGGGTTTTGAGGAATGAATATAGTAATACTATTTTCCTCATTCTATGGGCTTGTTATTTCCCATGACCCCAATGAATGTCAGTTACTTGCAATTATTGTGGCTTTGAAGGTGTTTTTTTTTTTTTAAGATTGATTGCAAGAAGAAAGTGATTCCTGCTATTGAATCTAATGCTGTTATTGCCCTAAAGTGGTATAAAAACGTGGAAGATTGTCCTTGGAGACTTTGAGTTCTTTTTTTTTTCAGACAAATCGATGCTTTGTTGTGAGAAGATGGTGAGGTTAAATTTTCTAACATCTTCTGAGAATCGAACTCCATGCCGGCTGTCTTAGCCAAAGAAGGAGCCAAACGTTTAGACATTTTTATAGCTTGGTGGTAGAAGTTTGTTTTAGGTGTTGTTTGTCTATGATTGGGTATACTTTTCATTTTGTTTTTGCATCCTTTCATGGAATTTCTCTGTGATCTTTGATTTATTTTCAATGAAATAGTTTGATTTTAAAAAAGACCATCACTCTTGAAGTTAAAAAAATTTCGATATCAGTATATAAAAATAAATTCATCCATGAATTGGCTTTTATATATTTTTGGGTTAGGGAAAAAACATGTAAATACTCATAAATCTTAGTTAATTTCTAAATATGCTACTATTGTCATTGATACTTTAAGATGGCAACAACAACATGGCATTGCATACCAATACAATGGTACATGCAATACCAATACCAACAACATAACGGTAAACAACAACTGTTATTACACCATTATTTTGCAATGGCTAAACCATATAAGGATACAAGATTCATTATTCAACTATTTATATAGAAGACATGGACACATCTGTCTTAGAGTTGCTTCCAGCTTTTTATGGGCAATCTTGTCCATAGACATAGCAAAACCCTGCAAGGCATCCGCAAGGCTTGCAACAACCTAGTAAATCAAACAAGCAAAACCCACCTTTAGGGATGCAATTGGCATCATTGTTAACATCAAAAACCTTGGCTAAAGGGTTCTTGATGTTAGTAACTTGATTACTTGCTTCAACAGCTGAAGGCATAACCTCGTTACTAGAATGCTGCCGGAGGCACTACGGCTAGAAGAACCAGTGCCATGGCAACAATAAGAAAAGATAGCTTCTTGCACTCCATTTCTAGTAGCAAATTGATATTTCTTTCTTTCTGTGTGTGGTTTGTTATCGGTGAAGGTCCTTTATATAGAAAGGATGATGATCTAGACTTGCAAATATGTGCATGTGGAATATTACATGACTAACTTGACGAGAGTTACATGGAATAATGAATGCACTTCTATGGGAGTAGTAATGAAAGATAATCTCTACATTTGTATATTACAAGTATTAGTTATTACGATGCGTCATATAGGATTCTCCTTGTTTTATAAATTTTTAAATATATATTTTGCAAATAAATAAAATTAGTGCTACATTAATAAAATTCTTACTGACATAAAGTTTTGTTTTATGTGTAACTTATATCAAGTTAATATATAATTTATTATTTTTAATGCTGATTTAAAACTAAAAGTATGAAAATGAAGTCATTAGTTAAATTTTAACTATTTTTTATTTATCAAATAAATATTGTATACTTTTTAAGATTAATAAAATTAGGATTTCGAATATAAAGCAATTTAATGCAAATTTTAACTTTTTTTTACTTATTATCTAATATATTTATTCTGCAAAAGTTTTTTAATGAAATTAAAATGTTTACTTACAAATTAGACAAATCTCATTAATATTAAAAATACAATATCTATTTAAAAATTTAGTATAATTAATAATGATCATTTTCGTTAATTCAGAAAATTTATCACATTTATATTTTTACACAATATTATACACTAAAAAGAATTTAATTTTTAGTATAACAAAATGCTTTAAAATAATTTATGCCGTTCATTTTTATTTATATTTCATATACATTACCAATGGAGTTTACATTTATAAGTCAGTTGCTTTTAGAAAGGCGTTAGAAAATTTGGTTTGATTGCTTTCCTACAAAAGGTGGCATTAACAAATTGGTCTGGTTGGTTCCATACAAATGGCATTAACAATATGGACATGGATATGGTGGGTTGACATATCTCTTTTGCCTTTTCTTGTGATTGCACTGATATATATCTATATATATATGATTTATTTTTAATTTTTAAATAGGTCAATAATATTTTTTTGTCATAGTTGAAATAATTAGATTGATTTAATCAGTCCGATTGATTTAATTAAGAATCAAATTTTTTTTTATTATGAAATCTAAAAGCAAAAATTTAACGGAGGGGTAAAAAATTGATAAAAATCGGACTAAATCAGTAAAAAATTGATTTTAGGTTTACTTTATTATTTGTTTAATTTTTTAAATAATGAGATTACCTTTAAGCTTTTAGGTAGTTCTATATAACAGACTATATCATTAAGTTAAATTTTTATTAGTATTAGTTATTTATTTCTTATATACTATTAAAATAATTTATTTTATATCTAAATTCTTTTTAATTGATTTAATCAATTTAAACAATTGGACCGATGATCAAAAGCTTTATTGATTTAATTTCCGATATAATTTTTTTAACATTCTCCTTTAGTTTTGATTTTTTCGTATTTGATTTAACGAAGATAAAAAAGTTGAGAGAATTTTATAAAATTATTGTTGGAGTTCATATTGCTGACTTTGCAAGTGGATTCCACATTAATTCAATCGATCCTTGTAATTTTATTGGGTTGATTGAGTGACTGTAAACATGTTTGCCTCTTATTGGTTCAAATTATAATAACTTCCCATTTCCACACAAGTGTTTTGCTTTGCATATATAGTTCAATCTCCTCATTATTACTATTTGATAGTTGCCACCACCATATCACAAAGCAATTGGCTATCTATGGAAACGTTTGGCACTTTCTAATAATGGCTCATTCCGGTGATGTTTAAGAAAATACATGTTAAGTCGTGTGCAGGATAATCACGCAACTCAAATATTCAATCGACTCTTTGCTCAGAAATTTGCATCAATTATTACGTCAAAAATACTATTTTCCTTCATATAATAAAATGAAAAAAATGAATCTTTTATAATTAAAAATAGGCGCAGTTAATGAAAAAAACTGTTATAATTGAATTTTTTTTTTGATAAACAAATAAAAAGTATATATTTTCATATTATTATCTGATAAATTAATGGTAGTATTTATATATTAAATATAATTAAATTGACATTTAAAAATAAAATTTATATTTGTTTTTTAATCTTTATTTATAACTTAATTTTATACATTAAAGTGTATAAACATGTCCCAAAATTTTTTTAAATTTTTTAATACATTATACATTTATCTTTTAATAACCCATAAGATAAATACATTTATCTTTTTGATTGTTTCTTCAGCTAAACATATTAATTTTAAAAATATTTTAACTTTTTTATTTTTATGTTTGGCCTTCTATGAAAAATTGCCTAATTTCACTCTTGTACAATACTAGACCTATTCAAAAGTTGGGTTACATGCCCAAGCCCGAATACTTACCTGATATTTAGGAGGGTTTAGATAAAAATATTATATTCAAAAAGTAGACACGGACCAAAATAATTAGACCCGATTAAAAAAATAAATCAGGCCTTGGACAAGCATATTTAATATTAATACTATGCTTAAACCCAAACCGAATCTGACCCAGTCCAGTCCATGAGCAAATCTACATAAGAGTAACATAGTTCTTCCATTTTAGCAGCTATCGCTAGAAAGAGGTCTAAGACACTGTAGTGGAGGATCCTACCGATTTTAAAGAGAAATTGCTTATCATTATGACACTCAATTTGATCTTAAGAAAGCAATCCAGTTAAGAGGTTTGATTCTAGCTCTAACATGCTTTAAGACCAGACAGCGCAGTTCTTGGAAAGCCCCATCATATAGGAAGAAGTGTGGAATGTGATTCAAGAGAGCGATGGTAATAAGGCATCAGGCCCCGACGGATTCAATCTCAAACTTTGAAAAAATTTTGGGCTCTGATTAAAAGAGAGATGATAGATTTTATGGCGGATTTTTATTCCTATGGTTACTCCGATAAACGTATTCATGCTTCGTTTATTACTTTTGTTCCTAAATGTTTTGCCTTGCCCTTGGTGATGTTAATAATATCAACTTCTGGTCAGACGAAAGGATTGATCGTCATTCTCATGACCAGCTTTACTAGAATTTTCGCTTGCTCAAGCATGTGAATAAAGAAGGAAAAATCAAGGATTATGGTTACTATGATGATAATCACTGGATTTGGAAAATGGATCTTAGAAGAACTCTATTCGATTGGAAATACCGACAATGAATGCAGCTCATTAGTACTTTGAAGGAGCATCATTTGTGTTATAAACCTAAAGATCAACTATCTTTCTTTCATTCATAGCAACAGGCCCTCCACGAAAATCAGTGTAGCCGGTACTGATAATGGCATTCTTTGCGAATACTTGTCTATTTTGCTGCATAGGAATGACATGGTTTTTAGGGGAAAAACTGTTGAATTCTAAAAAGAAAAGAAAAATTGTACGATTATTTCAAACTATGTGGTTTTTTGGATTTGATAAAAATAATTTTAATTATATTAATATCATCTAAGAAATTGGATTTATTTTTGGCATAAAGGAGGAAACAAGTGGATTTATTGTTAATAATGGTATTTACTCAAAGTTAGTATAATATTTACAATAAAATATTAACATTTTTAATAATTGTACCATTTAAATTATTAAAAATAATTGTATATTAGTATGAAATATTTTTAATATTTCAAAAAATATTATTTAAAACAAAAAACTAATTGAATATTAATATTTTAATATCTAAAAATTAATTTTTTAATAAATGTAACTCAGATAATTATTCATAAGTATAATATACATACTTCTAAAATCTAGATTAGAAATCAAGTTCGATCCAATTAATTATTTAAAAATTATACATTTAACAATATTTTAATATTAATAAAATTTACTATTTTTTTCTCAGCCAATAAAAAAGAATTATATTTATAAGTCAAATAGACTTAAGTACAGAGCACGGTCACATATAACTTAGCTCCCAGAGCAGCCTGCTGCTTTTTTGGTAATAGAAAATTCATCTACTTAGCCGAAGAAAAAAATAATAAATTAAATTTAAAAAATTGATAATTAACTTAATTCATGAACAAATTTAATTATGTATATAATAATTATTTAACATTTCAAGCCACGCTTAAATATTTTTATCATAGTTCATAACATAGTAATATAAATTTTTAATGAACATAAGAATAGATAAGTAGTTTTTATTACATTTTATAGCTATAAACTTTTCGTACATTTAGTGCGTACTTTTAATGCATTTAATGCTTACTTTGTGGTGTTCTCACGGTGTTGGCACTATAATTGTTCGCGTTACAGTCTACACCATACACACACACACCAAAAGGTTTTATTCTCCAATCACTCTTGACTGACAGAGAGGGAAAAAGACACGATTGCATGAGCATGAAGATAGGTAGGTTATAATCAAATCAAGCCTGGAGGAGAGGGATAAAGGAGGTAAGGTTCCTGAAATCCTCCCATGCCTTCTCCCACACGACAGCCTGGTATGCACGCACTGCTGCTCCATCCGTCGCGTTCAAATCCAGCCTATAGTTCACCCCCTCAACAACCTGTATCTCTCCTTTGATCACCTTAACCAACTCTAAATTTGTTTTTGACTCCTTGTTATACTCGTCAACGGCGAATTTCGCGATCTCGGTCACGTGAGGGTTATCTATGTTTTCGATCGGTGTCCATCCTCCAGCAGCATCCTTCCTGGCGTCGGAGAAAACCAGAGGAAGGAAAAGCAGGGACAGCCAGAGGCTAAGGAAACGTGAATTGTGATGCATTTTCATTTTGTAAAGGCGTTGTTTTTCTTCAGGTTTTTTTCAAAAATATCTTCTTCCTTGGCTGACTCAATCTTAGACGATTCAGGGTTAGGAATTTATAGCTGTGTCCACGAATACGAAGGGGGGTTACGTGGGAAACATTATTTGCACACTTAGGTTTGGTATGATAATGACATTAGTTAGGTATAAAAAAGGCAAATATGTTATATTTGCATTTTATATGCCTAAATGGACGTGAAATGCAATGAAAATGACATGAAATGGTTAAAAACTTATCATTCGAATGGTGGACAGTGGAGTTCTTAAGGTCCCATTCTCGGATTTTTGGTTTGGGGGCGTTTCGAAACTCTTTGCGGTGGAAACCTTGGGAAAGACTAGAAGAGGGCCCTGGCAAAGTTTGTTGACCGTCCTACGGTTGGCCGAGGAGATTGAAAGAAAGGAAAGCCGCTGGTTCAAAGTCTAGATCGAGGGACATTGAAAGCGATTATGAATAACATGTTTTGGTTTTATCTGATCGATGAAAACGCTTACCTAAATTTTATCAAATTAATGGAAAGTTTAAACGAGCAATTTAATTTATGAATTTAATTTTATAACGTAGGTCAGAACTTATTCTTTTTATATTGTTATAATCAAATTAGGATAACCTTAAAAAGAATACTTTCGTATAAGTAACTAATCATACCTTATAAAAAATTTGTGACAACGCTATGATTTGCATCTAGCAGTTGAATTTGTATTTGCTCATTAAGATATCTACAATTAATGTTGGGATAATCATTTTATATACTAACAATGAAAAATCTTTACAACCGAAGTTTGTGGGGTAACTAATATCTAATAGAGTATATTTTAAAAAATACATAACGTATAAATAAGATAAGTATCACCGCACAGATCCCGCTTATGAAATTTTTTCTTTCCGTTGACAGTGGATAACATAATTATTCTTAATTTTGGAGTTCATATCGTGCCTTTCCAAGTTGATTTCATATTAGTTCAATCCATTTTGTCGAGTGGTTGCAAATATGTCCTCTTCTTCGTTCAAATTATAAGTTATAACTTTCCATTTCATCATAAGTGCATTGCTAGTTGGTATTTAGCAAATAATAATAATAATAATAATAATAATAATAATAATAATTATTATTATTATTTTTGTTAATTTAAAAAATTTATCACATTCGCATTTATATATTACACATTAAAAGGAATTCATTTTTACTATAAAAAAATTCTTTAGAGTAATTTATGCAGCCCATTTTTATTTATATTTTATATACATTACCAATGGAGTTTAAATTTTATAAGCAAGTTCTATGAGAAGGCATTAGAAAGTTTGGTTTGACTACTTTCCTACAAAAGGCGGCATTAACAAATTGGCATTTTTGGTTTCTTGCAAAAGGCATTAACAATTTGGGTATGGATATGGTGGGTTGGAATATTTCTTTTGCCTTTTCTTTGTGATATATATAATTTATTTTTAATTTTTAAATAGACCAATAATATCTCTTTTCATGGTTGAAAAAAATAACTGATCGGATTTGTTGGTCGCTATCAAATAAAAAAACTTAAAATTTTTCTAATTATTATGAAATTTGAATGCAAAAATTTAATGAACAGCTGAAAATTGATAAAAACAGGATTAAACCAATAACATATCAATTATAGGTTTATTTTATAATTATAATTTTTTTTTTGTAAATAATGAGATTTGAATATTTAATTTGTTAGTTAATTCTATATTAAAAATTATATCACTAATTTAAATTTATTTTTTATTAATTATTTACTACTTATTTAATATTAAAATTATTTCTTTTATATGTAAATTCTTTCTTAATAGAACTAGTCAATTAAATATGTTGATCCAATTGAATCAATGATCAAAATCATCGATTTAATTTTTGATCTGATTTTTTCAACTATACTCTTCTTGCCTATTTTTTTGTTTGTTGTTATTCAATTTTGATGAAGTTTACAAAGTAAGTGAACACTTAGACAAAATTTTGTTTTAAAAATTGAATTTAATGTTATAAAAATTAATGTTGGAGCTCATATTGTAACTTTCCAAGTGGATTCCATATTAATTCCACTTCCATACAAGTGGATTGTTTTCCTTAGATCAATCTCCTCATTATTACTATTTGATCGTGGCACCACCATAT
>JBBYHM010362597.1:14067-81639 GCA_038381775.1 Adansonia rubrostipa | reverse complement strand
TACCACAACCAAAGGCCACAATAATGCATGAGAATCCTAAGAGGGTGATGGAAACATGGAGAGCTCACAAAAATGATGAAAATGCTAAAAAACAGAAAATGAAAGTGATAAAGTAAGAAGATATACCAACGAACCTTCAATTCTAGCTAAATAGTTGGAGCAGCAGAGATGGCTTAAATTTTCTTCTTTTTCTTATTGTTGATAAGCAAGAAAGATAAAAATAATGAGGTTTTGGTTTTGGTATGGATGAAGGTGATTTTTAAAATGTGTAATGGTTAGGAAATGAGGGTTTTGGGGCTGTTTTTGGGTAGTGAGTGAAGGGTTATGGGATTTTGGTTTTCTTGATGTAGGAATGTGTTTTTAGAAGATGAAAATGAGTTGGAATCTAACCTTTTTTAGCTAAGATATAAATGGTCTATTTATACTAGCATTTTGGAGCCAAATTAAAGGTGTTTTTGGTCATTTCTCAAGGGGGACAAAGTGATGTTAGCTTGATAGCTATAGAGTAGCTGTACGGAGTAACTTACTACCAACGTGATGGACCTAGGGTGGCTAGTTTAAATGTTGAAATGATTTTCCAGCAAATAGGGTGGCTGATGGTGATCTTGGTCAACAAACTAGGGAGGAATAAGGTGATCATGTGATATTTACCCTTTTGATCTAATTTAGACTTTAAAAAATGTTTTAATTAATTTAAAAGTCTAAGTTCATAATTTGACATGGGTTTTGATCTTTTTTTATGCAAAGAAATGAGTTAAAATCGAGTTTTTGATCAATAGTGGATAAGTAAAAAATGCCCAGACCGTGAAAAATGGCCAGTATGTATCGATTCATTGAGGAATGTATCGATACAATAAACATTGTATCGATACTATAAACCATTGTATCGATACATGTTGATATGTATTGATACATTTCTTTACAAAATGCATGTTATGGTCTTGGCATGGCCTAGTATCGATACATGAGCTCCTGTATCGATACATAAGCTTATGTATCAATACATGTACATGTTGTATCGATATAAATAGGGACATTTTAAATTTTTGGATTGTTAGAGCATTGTATCGATACATGAGAACCATGTATCGATACATTCAAGCAAAATTATGAATTTTCTCATATTTTTTATCCCCGAACACCTTTAACTATGTCCTTTGATGCCATATCTTTGGATTTACCTTTGATATGATCCATAGGCCTTTTTAACCTCCTTAAAATACTTTTGGGCAGGGTGCCACTGATTTATAGACTTTAAAGAGGTGCCACTGACCTATGGGCATTGAAAAGGTGCCACTAAGTTATAGGCCTTAAAGGGGTGCCACTAACTTATGGGCTTTGACTCAGGTGCTGTCAACTTGTGCGGGCTTTGACTTGGATCCCGCTGGCTTGTGTAGGCTTTGACTTAAACTTAGGTACCACAAGCTTGTATAAGCTTTGACTCGATTGCTGCCAGCTTTGCTAAGATCGTCACCCTCTCTCACGTCCATGCTCCAGATTGCTAAGAATTACCTTAGACAAAAAGAGGTGTCTACAACTGCCTCTCTTTGACCATTGCTAAGAATCAGGAACAAGGCAAAGACAAACAAGCACTATTTTATCCAAGGTGGAACGATGCTCCCTAAAACACTAGAGTGTTAGGTTTTTTATAGTTTGACCCCTTTAGGCAGATGTAGAGTATCGTGGTTTTTTTATGTGGGCACCGCTAACTTGTGCGGACTTTGACTTAAACTTGGGTGCCACTGGCTCATATGGGTTTTGACTTGGGTGCTGCAGCCTTTGACTCAGACTAGGTGCCACTAGCTTATGTGGGCTTTGACTCAGACTAGGTGCCACTAGCTTATGTAAGCTTTAACTTGGGTGTTGCCAGCTCATGTATACTTTGACTCAAACTAGATGCCATCAGCTTGTATGTGCTTTGACTCGTGTGTCGCTAGCTTTGCAGGCTTTAACTTAGACTTGGGTGCTATTAGCTTTGTGGGCTTTGATTCAGACTAGGTGCCACCAGCTTATATGGGCTTTAAAAAGGGGTGCAACTAACTTATAGGCTTTTGAAAAGGTGCCATTGACTTGTCAGCTTTGAAAAGGTTACCACTAACTAGTGGCCTTTGGAAAGAATACCACTGACTTGTGGGTTTTGAAGGGTGCCACTACCTTGTGGGCTTTGAAAAAGTGCCACTGACTTGTGGGCTTTGAAAGGTGCCACTGACTTGTGGGCTTTAAAGGGTGCCACTGACTTGTGGGATTTGAAAGGTGCCACTGACTTGTGGGCTTTAAAAGGGTGCTACTGACTTGTGGGCTTTTGGAAAGCTACCACTAACTTGTGGGCTTTGAAAAAGTGCCACTGACTTATGGGCTTTAAAAAGGGTGCCACTGACTTGTGGCCTTTGGAAAAGGTGCCACGACTTATGGGCTTTAAAGAAGTGCCATTGACTTATGGGCTTTGAAGAGGTGCCACTGACTTACGGCCTTTAAAAATGGTGCCACTGACTTGTGGGCTTTGAAAAGGTGCCACTGACTTATGGCTTTTAAAAGTTGCCACTAACTTGCGAGCCTTAAAAGGGTGCCACTGACTTGTGGGCTTTAACTCAGGTGCCGCCAGCTTGTGCGGGCTTTGACATAGGTGCCGCCAGCTTATGCTGGCTTTGACTTAAACTTGGGCGCCACCAGCTCTTGTGGGCTTTGACTCGGGTGTCACCAGCTTTGCTAAGATCTTTGCCCCCTCTCACGTTCGTGCTCCAGATTGCTAAGAATTAGCTCAAACAAAGTAAGGTGTCTATAGCTACCTCTCTTTGACCATTGCTGAGAATCAGGAATAGGGCAAAGATGAATAGACACTATTTTGTTTGGAGTGGAATGACGTTTCCTAGAACACTTGGGTGTTAGGTTTTCTAAGGTTTGACCCCCTTGAGTAGGTCCAAAGTATCATAGATTTTTTATGTGGGCACTACCAATTTGTGCTAACTTTGACTTAAACTTAGGTGCCACCGGCCTGTGTGGGCTTTGACTCGAGTGCCGCCAGCTTGTGCGAGCTTTGACTTAGACTAGGTGCCACCGGCTTCTGTGGGCTTTAACTCAGACTAGGTGCCACCAGCTTGTGTGGGCTTTGACTTGGGTGCTACCAGCTCGCGCGGGCTTTGACTCAGACTAGGTGCCACCAGCTTGTGTGGGCTTTGACTCAGGTGCAGCCAGCTCGTGTGAGCTTTGACTTAGATTTAGGTGCCAATAGCTCGTGTGGGCTTTGACTCAAACTAGGTGACACTAGCTTATGTGGGCTTTGAAAAAGGGTGCCACTAACTTGTGGGCTTTCAGAAATGTGCCATTGACTTATGGGCTTTGGAAAGAGTGCCACTGACTTGCGGGCTTTGAAAGGCACCACTAACTTATAGGCTTTGAAAAAATGCCATTGACTTGTGGGCTTTGTAGGGTGCCATTGACTTGTGGGCTTTGAAAAGGGTGCCACTGACTTATGGGCTTTGAAAAAGTGCCACTGACTTTTGGGCTTTGTAGGGTGCCACTGACTTATGGGCTTTTACAAAGGTACCATTGACTTATGGGCTTTGAAAAAGTACCACTGATTTGTGGGCTTTAAAAAGTGTGCCACTGACTTGTGGGCTTTGAAGAGGAGTCACTGACTTGTGGGCTTTAAAAAGGTGCCATTAACTTGTGGGCCTTAAAGGGGTGCCACTAACTTGTGGGCTTTTGACTCGAGTGCCACTAGCTTGGGCGAGTTTTGACTTGGGTGCCACCAGCTCATGCTGGCTTTGACTTAAACTTGGGTGCCACCAGCTCGTGTGGGCTTTGACTTGGGTGCTGCCGGCTTTGCTCAGATCGTCATCCCCTCTCACGTTCGTGCTCCAGAGTGCTAAGAATTAGCCTGGATAAAATAAGGTATCTACAACCACAAGGTAACAAGTTGTTAATTTTGATACTTAAATTTGAATTTTTTGCAATATTGTGAGTGTCATGCTTGTAAAATTTTTCTCAGTAAAAAATTATTTCAGATTTCGTGTCTTTGTATTTATTTTTTTTATAAATAAATATTTTGATTAAAGTGTTGGATAAAATTCATTTTAATAAAATTTCAACATATTTTTGAAATACTCCCATTTTCAAGATACGGAGTTGTTTACTCCGTAAATTTTTTTGAGGTATTTTTTGAGGTTTATAATTTTTAAAATTCATCAAATATTTTTAATAAATTTGTAATAAATCAGTTTCTAGAAATACAATTTATTTTATGAGTTTTACATTTTTTTAAATAATAATTTTCTCCCTAAAGGGTTTCTTCTTGTAAAATTTTACTAGCTTAGAATTTTTAATTGCCTTTTTCTTACATATCAAATTTTTTGAAATTCCTTTTTGAATTTTTATATGGAAATCTTTTTAATTTTATTTTTAATAGGTTAAAATTTGTTTTTTTTTTTCATTTTTAGGGCTTTAAAACCTATTAATTTTTCTAATGGGCCTGATAAGCCCATCAATTTTTTGAAAATCCCAATGAGCTTAATTTTTGTTTTCTAATAAGTTCGAAAAGCTTATTTTGGTTAGATTTTTAATTAAATTTGTTGTCTAAAATTTTATTCTTTGAATACATAATTTTTAACTTGTTATAATTTAGTCTTTATAATTTGTTTTTGATAAAATTAAAATTTTTCCCCTTTTATATTTCTAGATGATGTCTTGTATGACATCATCATGCAAAATGGCAAATTTATTAATTACACTTTATCAAAATGAAAAAAACAAAACTAAAAAATAAAAAAAGAAAAATGCTAGTTGTTGGTAGAACCCATTGGCCAAGACAATTCATTAGGCTTTGGCCGATTCTCCTATTTTATAAATAGGAGAAAAAATTTTCATGGGAGAGTTTTAGGTGCTAGGAAGAAAAAAAATACTAAAAATCCTTAAAATTCTTAATTTTTCAAGCTTTTAAAGGTAATTTTTCTTGTAAAATTTTTAAGTTTTGTTCACTTCATGTTTGACTCTTCGTTTTAGTGAGCTTTGTGAATACTTGAGTACATGGATTTTGATCCATATTGAAAGGCCAGGCATGAAAGCTATGATCAAAGTTTCTTGATTTTGTTGTTAAATTTAATTTTGGCTAGAAATAGTTTGATTTTCAACAAATTAATTCATGTTTGTTGGTAGAAATAATATTATTTTATGTTCATATTTTTATTTTATTTTTCTTAATATTTTCATGTTGATTTATGTTGATTTATTCATTATTTATTATGTTTTTTTAATGCATATTTATGATTGGTAAAAATTATGTCATGTATTTATATTGATATTCATGAAAGTATGTGATGGAACAAATCATTTTTTTAATGATATACTATGCTAGCTAAAAGTGATTAAGGCTTTTGGATTGTTTTTTACAGTTAAGTTTATGGTATCTTTTAATACTTTGTTATATTATAAATTTATAAGAGCTTAAAAATAATATTCTTAAATTTTTTAAGGCTTTGGAATAGTAATTCAAACCTTGGCTGAATCTAATCTTGATGATTTTCTAATGTTTTTATTTTTTTAGATTATTTTGTAATTATAGAAAATGTAGGGACTAAATTTCAAAATTGCAAATTTTTTTCTATGGCCATCCAAGCTTGGCCGGACCATGTAGACACCTTTAGGAGCTTTTCCATGCTTATTCTAATATGTATAATATGCTTTATATGTTTTTAATCATTTAGGGTCATTTTGTAATTTTAAAAATTTTAAGGACTTATTTGTAAAATTGCAAAATTTTTGTTCCTAGGCCATTGATGTTTGGTCGAGGTAATTTTATGTGTCTTATGTTGATTTGGATGTGTTTAATATTTGATTTGATGTTTTATTTCATACAGGGACTAAATTATTAAAATGAAAAAGTTTTATTTTAAAGCCTATCATGCTTGGCTGAAGGACTTATAGACCTTTAGGGGTGTCTTTCATGTGTATTTAGCGTTTGAATGTGTATTATTATATTTTTTTTACCATTTAAGGTGTTTTTGTAATTTTAAAAACTTTAGAGACTAATTTGCAAAACTTGAAAAATTGCTTTAAGGCCATAAGTGGTTGGCCGAATGTTTCTTATGATTTTTGACATAATTTACATGATTTTTTGTAATGAATTTTGTGTTTATTTTGTGTAGAGACTAATTTGCAAAGTTAAAAAATTTTAGGGATCCTTTAGAAAAACTTGGCATTTTAGAGTTAATGAAATATTTTTTATATTTTAAGAATATTTTTAGCATTCTTTCAGTCCTTCAGAAAGGCGTAGAAATTATTAAAACTTTTCGTACTCTAATTTTCTGATAGGAGTATGAATTGTAATTTTGAAAAGTTTAGGGACCTATTAGTAGTTTTTGCATTTTAGGTCAAACTTGATGTCTAAGTTATACATGGAGGATATGATTATCATTTCTTATGACTATTGAATCCTCTAAGTTATCAGGATACTTGTACATTGAAGGTAAACATTAGAGGTATTTTAGTAATTTACCCTAAAACAGAGTCATTTATGATCACCAAGAAAATTATATGTCGAAGATGCATAATAAGAATTGGTTTATCTTTTATGAAATCATAGAATCCTTCAAGGTTACTGGGATACATTTATGTCGAAGGTAGACCTTAAGGACATTTTAGTAATTTATGTTAGAACGAAGATATTTTGATTTTTGAAATCTTTCGTATTCCTCTGGCTCTCTAGCAGGGCATGAAAGAGAATGACAAAAATTATTGTGTTTTTATGGTTCGCTGAAAGGGTGCGAAAGATATTTTGATTTTCAAAAATATTAAAAACTTGATTTTTTTCATTCAGAATAATAAATTTGTTTCATAAAATTTTATTTTTAAATATAGGAATTATAATCACATATCAAATATTGAAACCAAACAAAAATTTAAACTTAAATTAACACATGATTAATAAGGTACCGATTACCAGGATCATGAGAGGGATCGTTCCTTACTTATGATTGTAACCAACTTTGAGGCCTTTTCATATGACTTTTGGTACTTTCACAGATCTCAGAGTTTGTTTTAAGGGTTTTGTAACCCTTGAAATATGAACTCCGATAAGTGACCAATCTTACCTAGCTAACATAGATTGGTGGCAACTCTAGAAAATGGTTATTTTGTAATGACTGTTTAGGGTTAGCTTAAGAAAGCAATTCATCTTGATAACTCAGTCGCCAGATAGAGAAAAAAATGATAATGATGTTGCCTCTAAAATAAAAAAAATAATGATATATAGGTGTATATAGGAACAAGGGGTACACCTGCCATTTAGGTCAGGCCGGTCAAGACTCATATAAGGGCCATGTTGCCATACCTTGGTTGACTCCATTGGGGACAGGTTAGAGAGTCAGGCATAAAACTTTTATTTATTCAGTTTTAATTAGTATTTAATTATAATTCCCACTATTTTAAAAGCAAAAACTTTTATTTAATGGAAATTCTTGTATATATTTTTTATTAACTCTACTGTTTCTTTGTAGCATTATTTTTTGGGGGAATTTTAGGATAGTACTTTTATTATTTTTGAAAGAGTCAAGTCATAGAAAGTAAGTTGTCCCCTGCACACACTATACATGGATATGTATTAGATTCTCTTCCAAGTATATGGAGGGGACATAGGTAACCTAATATTTTAGGAGTGACGAAGTAGCTCTAACTTCTAAGGTGTTAGCCTCTGTTTAGGCCAACAAAAAACCTATCAGGTGTAAATTCCTATGCTTACCCAAGGTGTTTGCCTCATTACGGGCATGGAAGATACTCCTACTTAAATTAAACCTTTTTCAACATAAACACACAAGGGGTAAAGATTAGGGTACCTTGTTAGTTTTTTTTGGACTCGAGGAGCAATTCGAGAACATATTTTGACGTTTAACCCAAAGTTCATGTAATGAATAGTAAAGGCCTTACATAGTTAGAACCATACTTGGTTCTAAAGGGTACCAAATTAGGTACACATGGGGGAATACTTCTAACCTTTCACTCTTACAATTTGGTGTTCCTAATATCGATAAGTGTATGTTGTATTACTATAGTAAACTTTGCTTTTGTTTATTTCTTGCCTTAATTTGTTATGACATACATATCCCATGAAAACTTGTAAATCAATTCATGCATTTCTTTTTACATCTGCGAAGTTTATAGTTTTTATATGCTCATGTATTCATAATTTTTAAGTACTTGCAAAGGCAATCCTTTTTGGCTACTTTTTCTTTTGAATCTTGAAAATATGGTTTTGTGTAATGGATAAATCGAAGAATTTTGGTCAATAAAATAATATTGTTGAATCATGACTTGAATTCTTTAGATTTTTACCTCTACAATAATATCCATACTTGATATTTAACCAATCACTTAGCATCCAATTCATGCAATACATTCATTCATTTATCCTTTTATTGATCCATATATCAATTATCTATTCATCGGTAACCATACAAGGATAATAATAAAGATTAATGTTAATAAGACACATGTATATTCCCACAAACTAATTTAAGTTACTTTTTCCATTTGAGGTGAAATAATGAGAAATCACAAAATAATAAAAAAAAAAGAGACATTACTCAACTAGACGAGTGGAAACGAGTCTAAAATAGTGAAGGGAGATATGAGCCCCAAATACTCCAAGCCACTCAAAGAAGTAAAGAAAGGAAAAGAACTATTAAGAAAAGTCTGCGTAAAAGCAAAACCTTGATAAAATTATAAATAATCCCTATCATACCAACACTTTTATTGAAGATCCAAGAGAGTACAAATTGAAAGGCAACCACCTCAAAATACTCAATATTTAGGAACCAGTCCCCTAATACATATTCATGTTGAACAAAGGACAATAAGTAGTACATGTGGGATATCAGTAGATGCTAATGAGTCACAGCTGATGGGAGCTAGGACTATAAAAAATTGGGAAAATAAGGAATTCATTCAGATTGTGTCATCATCCCTAACCTTTCATCATTCAACAACCTCAAGAGCTATAAAGAAAATATGAAATTTGTATCCACTTCTTTCGTCGAACAACTAGTGCTTATGTTATTGCTCAACAAAAGCACTACAAAATCTAGAATCAAAACAGTATTAATGTAAAGAATAAGACAAGAAAGACCAAACTTATCATAGAAATAAAGTCAAAAGGATTGGAAGAAGATCGTGGTATTGTATAAAAGTTTGAAAAGAGTGTACAAACCCTAAAAGCTAAATTAAAGTGATGCAACATTATCATTTAAAAGTTTAAAAAAAAGAAAAAAAAAAGAAAAAAATCTTTGATGGTGATATTCGAAGATAAGGCTTTGATGCTAATATTTGAAGCGTTTAAAAGTTTTCAAAGGTCTTCGATGGTGATATTCAAAGAGAAGGCTTTGATTGTGATATTCAAAGCATTCAAAAGTTTACAAAGGTCTTCGATGGTGATATTCAAAAAAAGGCTTTGATGGTGATATCTGAAGCATTTAAAAGTTTTCAAAGTCTTCGATGATGGTGATATTCAAAGTATTTAAAAGTTTTCAAAGTCTTTGATGATCATATTCAAAGGCAAGACTTTGATGGTGATATTTGAAGCATTTAAAAGAGTTTTCAAAGCTTCGATGGTGATATTCAAAGCATTCAAAAAAGTTTTCAAAGCTTTAATAGTGATATTTAAAGCATTCAAAAAAGAGTTTTTAAAGCTTTGATGGCAATATTCGAAACATTCATGAAAACATTTTCAAAGCTTTAATGCTACTACTTAAAGCATTCAAAAGAGTTTTCAAAGCTTTGACAATGATATTCAAAGCAATCAAAAAAGAGTTTTCAAAGCTTTGATGGGAATATTCGAAGTATTCAAAAAAGTTTTCAAAGCTTCGATGGTGATATTCAAAACATTCAAAAGTTTTCATTTAAAAGCAAGTCTTCAATGTCGATATTTGAAGACAAGGCTTCGATGGTGATATTTGAATCATTCAAAGGTTTTCATTCAAAAAGAAGTCTTCAATAGTGATAGTGAAAGACAAAGCTTTGATGGTTATATTTAAAACATTCAAAAGAGTTTTCAAAGATTTGATGGTCATATTTGAAGCATTCAAAAGAGTTTTCAAAGCTTTGATGGTGATATTGGAAGCATTTTAAAGAGTTTTCAAAATCTTTAGTGGTGTATCCAAAGTTTCTAGTGGTGATTAAAACACATCCCTAATAAAAAAGGAAAACCCTTGGAAGGAAAAGTAAAATACAAGCCCTTAAGAATGCCCATTCAGCAAAATTTGATGAGTTGGTGGACACCTATCAAGGACGTTTGCTCTAAATGTCATTGACTTTATGGTGATGCCAATCAGGGGCAATTTTTATCTTAACTTTCAAATTTTGTATATTTCTTTTTAGAAATTGTTAATTATGAAATAAATTTTGGTTTATAAATAGTATGCATGCTATCATTGACCACGAATTTTGTTGTTAATGATGTCCAATATCAAGGATAATGTGAACATTTTGAAAAATATTTCTTTTATACAAGATCAGCATTAGGTTGAATTCTCTCAGAATAGTCTTTCACTTCCACGCATATGATTGTCCTAGGTATTCAATCATGAGCCTTTCACAACCATAGACCTTTCACACCTAAATGTTCTTTTCTATGGATTCCTTAAAGGCTGAACAAATAGGTTATGCTAAAAAAAGATTTAGATACAATTAGTTCGATATATGTTAAGATAATGATAGTAATTCCCAGATCTCCCACATTTGGATAACCTTTTGCCATGACTTCTTTGACATTCTTCCAAATCCTTAATTTAGGAAGAATGAAAGTAAACACAAGCTAAAATTCTCCTTTTCCTTTAAATAAAACCTTTTCAATCCAATGCCTAATATATAAGATAAAAGACTCGAAGTTTCGCAATGCCAATTTGATTTATTTCTTAAAGGCTTAACCAAAACCAAGATTTGTCGGTGGCTATGAAGTTGAGAGTGTTGAGGGGCATACCTTAAGCTTTTAAAAATTGAGTGCAACATCATGTTATTGAGGTACTCAAAATAATTTCAGAAAGAAAACAACCCTTTTTCCTAGCAAAATGCTTACTAGTTCAAATGGCTGTGTTTGAAATGAAAAATAGCCTTCTTTCTCTATCATTTCGAAAATATAGAAAATTATTCCCTTTGTAGTCCCTTTTGAGCTTGATAATTTATTTTTCTTTAAACCCTAATCAAAAATCATCTTTTATACTGAGGGACAAGTGAAACAAAGCTTCAAGACCACGAAAGGTAAATCCCAGTCTAGATTTATAAGAAAAACAAGTTAAATATCATGTGACAAATTATAAAGACCGAAGAAAGCTCAAATTTGAAGTTTTATATATTCAAAGTAAAAAATGAAGAAAATTTCAAAGTCTTTCTCAGTGAATATGCCTAGAATTAGTCAACTGCATAAATTATATCTTCGAATTGATGAACACTAATTTTGTATTTGATATTTGAAATCAAGATTAGAAGAAAGATTTAGAAAGGCAAACATCAAATTACCCTTTAACCTTCAATAGTAAGATAGCAAGAAAAAAATTTGGCAACAATAAAGTTCAGACTGATAAGGTCTCATAGATATAGGAATCTTTATGATGTATGAAATCTATACCCTCTTTATGCGATCTTGCATTATGTAGATAAGAAAGCTAGCCTCTTCACGTAATTTATGTTATGTAAGTGAAGAAGGCTTTGAAGAAAATGGCCTTTTCATGTGATCTTGTGTTAGGTAGATGAACAAGGCTGGCCTTCTCATGCAATCTTGTGTTAGGTAGGTGAAGAAAGCTTTAAAAAAAATGACTTTTTCATGTGAAAAAGGCTGACTTCTTCACACGATCCTATGTTAGGTAGGTGAAAAAGGTTTTAAAAAAAGGCCTCCTTATGCGATACTGTGTTAGGTAAGTGAGAAAAGCTAGCCTCTTAATGTGATCTTGTGTTAGGTAGGTGAAGAAAACTTTGAAGAAAATGGCCTTCTCATGCGATCTTGTGTTAGGTAGGTGCGAAAGGCTAACCTCTTCATGTGATCTTGTGTTAGGGAGGTAAAAAAAGCTTTAAAAAAATAACTTCTTTATGCGATCCACTATAAGGTAAGTAAAGAAGTCTTTTAAAAGCCTAAAAGTAGATGATATTTTGACTAATCGAAATTGGCACTAAGCGCAATAATAGCTGATGGCTTTCCCTGTCGAAATTGGCATTAAGCCTAAAAGTAGATGATAGCCTTAGCCTAACCAAAATTAGCACCAAGCCCAAGAGTAGCTGATGGCTTTGTCGCTATTAAAATTAGCACTAAGCCCAAAGTAGTAGATTATGTTCTCATCCTAATTGAAATTGGCACCAAGCCCAGAGGTAGTTGAAGGCTTTATCCTTGTTGGCACTAAACCCTAAAGTATATGATCGCCTTGGCCTAATCAAAATTAGTACCAAGCTGAAGAGTAGCTGATGGCTTTATCCTTATCGAAAGTGGCACTAAGCCCAAAAGTAGACGATGCCTTTATCTTAATCAACATTGACACCAAGCCCAAGAGTAGCTGATGGCTTAGTCCTAATGAAATTGGTATCAAGAATTTTAAAAGCCCAAAAGTAGTTAATGCCTCATCCCTGCAGAATTGGCACTTAAATGTAAAGAAAAAAAACTTTTATAAAAAATGGAGTATATGGCCCAAACAAAATTGTGTCTATTTGGTTTTTGACCTGCTCTTAATTTTCAGTAATGGACAAAGAGGGGCAACTGTTGACACTCAATTTTGTCTGGGCCTTTTCCCTAATAGTCCAAGAAAATCTTAGATTAAGAACTTAATGGTCGCATGATAAGGGTTAACTTCTTAAGGTGGACTGGACATTTTAAGACCTCTTCAATCATGCATAAATGACTATACATACACGTGATAAAAGAATCACCATTTCAAGGGTTGTAGAGAATGCATCTCGGATAAAAAAAATATAAATATCAAGGTAAAAAACTAGTTTTTAATTCTATACTTCTGAAAATTTAAAATATATTTTTGCAAATGTTATCACAACCAAAATTTTCATTTTTAGGATTTTTTTTTAAATTTTTTTGTAAAATTTGAGAAGTTGATCATCGTATATTTTTACTGATACTCATGCAGTATTTATGCTGATACTTACTTTGAAAAATCATAAACATTCAAGGAAAAATTTGTATTGGTATTTTTTACCACAAGTTATCAAGTTGTCAATTTTGGGACTTAAATTTGAATTTTTCACGAAACTGCGAATGTCACGCTTGTGAAATTTTTTTTGGTAAAAAATTATTCTGGATTTCAAGTTTTCATATTAATTATTTTTACAAATAAATATTTTAATTAATGCGTTGGATAAAATCCATTTTAATAAATTTGAATATATTTTTGAAAATTTCCCATTTCCAAGGTATAAAGTTTTCTACTTGGTAAATTTTTTTGAGAGATTTTGTTTGAGTTTATAATTTTTAAAATTCTTCAAATAATTTAATGAAATTCATATTAAATTAGTTTTTAAAAATTTAATTTATTTTATGAGTTTTTCATTTTTTCACACATAATTTTCTTTTAGAAGGGTTTTTGCTCATAAAATTTTATTAGCTTGAAATTTTTAATTGCCTTTTTCTTGCACATCAAATTTTTCAAGAATTTCTTTTTGAATTTTTATATGTAAATTTTATTAATTTTAGTTTTAATGGGCCAAAATTTTTTTTTTCATTTTCTTAGGCTTTTAAACCCTTAATTTTTCTAATGGGCTCAATAAGCCTATTAATTTTTCAAAAAGTTCAATGAGCCCATTTTTGTTTTCTAACAAGTCTAGCAAGCTTATTTTGATTAGATTTTTAAATAAATTTATTATGTAAAATTTTATTCTTTGAATACAAAATTTTTAATTTGTTATAATTGGGACCCTATGATTTGTTTTTGATTAAGTTAAATTTTTTCTCTCTTATATTTTCTAGATAATGATATCATGCATGACATCATCATGCAAAATGACAAATTCATTAATTGCACACTATCAAAATGAAAAAAAAATCTTTAAAAAATAAATAAATGAATAAAAAAAAGGAAAGATGCTAGAAGTTAGTAAAACCCATCGGCAAAGGCAATTCTTTAAGCTTTGGCTGATTCTCTTCATGGGAGAGTTTTAGGTTTAGGAAAAAAAAAACACTAAAAAACCTTAAAATTCTTAAATTTTCAAGCTTTTAAAGGTAATTTTTCTTGTAACATTTTTAATTTTTGTTCATTTCATATTTGATTCTTCATTTTAGTAAGCTTTATGAATACTTGAGCTCATGGATTTTGATCCATGTTGAAATGCCAAGTATGAAAGCTATGATAAAAGTTTCTTGATTTTGTTGTTAGATTTGATTTTTACTAGAAATAGTTTGATTTTCATCAAAGTAATTCATGTTTGTTAGGAGAAATAATATTCTTTTCATCTATATATTTTTATTTCTTTTTCTTAATATTTTCATGTTGATTTATGTTGATTTATTCATTATTTATTATGTTTTTTATATACATTTATGCTTGGTAAAAATTATGTCATATATTTATATTGATATTCGTGAGAATATGTGCTGGAAAAAATCAGTTTTTGGTGATACATTATATTTGCTGAATGATTAAGGTTTTTGGATTTTTTTTTATGCTTAAGTTTATGGTATTTTGTAATATTTTGTTATATTATAAAATTGTAAAAGCTTAAAAATAATTTCATTAAATTTTTAAAGGCTTCGGAAGGTTAATTCGAAGCTTGGATGATCTTCATAATTTTGTGATGTTTTGATTTTTTTAGATTATTTTATAATTATAGAAAATATAAGGAACCAAATTGCAAAAATTGTAAAATTTTTTCTATGGCCATCCAAGCTCGGCTGAACCATTTAGATGCCTTTAAGAGTGTTTTCATGTTCATTCTAATATATATAAATATGTTTTATATATTTGTAATCATTTTGGGGTCATTTTATAGTTTTAAAAATTTTAGGGACTTATTTGCAAAATTGTAAAATTTTTGTTCCTGGGCCATTAATGTTTGGTTGAGTTGACTGAGTTGATTATATATTTTTTTATGCGTCTTATGTTGATTTCGATATTTGTAATATTTAATCTGGCACTTTATTTCATATTAGGACTAAATTGTAAAAATTAAAAGTTTGGTTTTAAGCCCAATCATATTTGGCCGAACCACTAGTAAAACTTTAGGGATGTCCTTCATGTGTATCTAGCATGTTTGAATTTTTGTTATAGTTTTTTACCATTTTAGGTGTTTTTATAATTTTAGAAAGTTTAGAGACTAAAACTTGATAAAATTACTCTAAGGTTGGCCAAATGCATCTTATGATTTTTGACATAATTTTCATGATTTTTTGTTATGAATGTTGTGTTTAATTATGTGTTTATTTTGTGTAAGGACTAAATCGTAAAGTTAGAAAATTTTAGGGATCATTTAGAAAAACTTTGCATTTTAGAGTTAATGAAATATTTTTAATATTTTAAGAATATTTATGGCATTCCCTTGATGCTGTAGAGAGGTGTATAAATTATTAAAACTTTTCATATTCCTTTAGTTTTCCAGTGGGGGTACGAAATGTAATTTTGAAAACTTTAGGGACCTATTAGCAAATTTTATATTTTAGGTCAATCTTATCTCTAATTACCCATGGAGGGTATCATTATCATTTCATACCACTATTGAATCCTCTAGGTTATTGGGATACTTGTATGTTAAAGGTACATCTTAGGGGTATTTTAGTGATTTATCATAGAATCAAGTCTTTTATGATCACCAGGATACTTATATGTTGAAGGTGCATAATAGGGATAGGTTTGTCTTTTTATGAAATCAGTAGACTTTAGGGATATTTCAATCATTTACATTAGAACCAAGTCTTATGTGATCATCAAGTTATTTATATGTCAAACGTGTACAGTAAGAATTAGTTCATTTGTTTATAAGCTTTTAGAATCTGTTAAGGTACTAGGATACTTATATGTCGAAGGTATGCCTTAGGGACATTGCATTAAGTTATTTTAGAATCGAGTTCTTTGAGGTCACCGAGATATTTTTACGTCAAAGATATACTTTGGGGGACATGTTAGTTATTTTGACCAAATTAGGATCTTTAGAGTCAAGTTTAGTATTTTTTGTCTAAACTAAGTCTTATGGAATTTTTATATTATTACATAAATAAAATTAGAATTTTTGCATATTAAGGCAATATCTCCAAATTAAAATAGTGCATAGAATTTCTTCTAACATATGAAAAGCATTCTACGGATTATTTTAATAATGAAATATCCTTTTTAAAAATAAAAATTAGGGTTTTTTAATTTTTTCATAAAATAAAACCTTTTGTATTCCTCTAGTTATCTAGCAGGGTATAAAATATATTTTTTATTTTTGTAACCTTTCATATTCCTCTGGCTCTTTTAGTGGGGTATGAAAGAGAATTATAAAAAATTTTGTGTTCTTTTAGTTCTCTAAAAGGGTGCAAATGATATTTTGATTTTCAAAAATATTAAAAACCTGATTTTTTTCATTCAGAATAATAAATTTCTTTTGTCATATTTTATTTTTAAATATGGGAATTATAATTACATATCAAATATTATAACCAAATAAAAATCAAAATTTAAATTAATACATATTAATAAAGTACTGATTATCGGGCATCATGAAGGGATTGTTCATTACTTGTGATTGTAATTGACCCTCAGACCCTTTCAAGTGATCAATAGTATTTTCTCTAATCTTGAAGTTTGTTTTAAGGGTTTTGTAACCCTTAAAATGTGAACCTCGATAGGTGACAAATTTTATTTAGTTAAAATAGATTAGTGGTGACTTTAGAAAAATAGTCATCCATAATGACTATTTAGGGTTAAATTGAGTGAGCAATTCATCTCAACAACTCAGTCCCCAGACAAAAAAAAGAATGAAAAGAAAAAACAATAATGATGTGGCCCCTAAAATAACAAAAGAATAATGATACATAGATATATATAGGAACGAGGGGTACATCCACCATTTTATTTTGGGTTGGTTAGGATTCGTATCCAAGCCATGTTGGACACTAGTCCTTAAGCTGTCAATAGTACCAATGAACTCTGTCAAAAGAGACCACCATATATCCTCAATCATGAAGCATACTAGTCATGATCGCATATCAAACCGTTCCTAGCCTCCCAAAGCCATCAATCATGAAAAAATCGATAAAACCTAACCCCAAGCCAAATTTGTATGTCATGTTAATGATTCCGTCAAAATTTAAATGCTAACCAAAGACATACAAACAATTACCTAGCCTTTAACAAGTCAACAAACTAGTAAACCTTATCAAAAGAAACCATCAAACCTTTTAGGGTCAAGAAACATAAATCCTCAAATTATTAAAAGAGATTATCAAATATCTAGAGTTAAGAAACACTAAATCTAGAAACTATCAAAAAGGCCATCAAATACCCTAAGTTAAGAACCTAATCATCTAAACACAAAATCATCTAAGAAAAGTCATGATCTCAAAGCCCATTTAGTTTGAAGTCAGCACCTCAAACTGATGCATCAAAAAAGTGTTTGTCAGAACTCCTATCAAGAGAATAACTTACAATGACTATTCCAATGTTCGACTTCATGTCACAATCATATAGCCATGTTATCAAGAAAGTTGTACTTGCATCATCACATCAAGCATTAATATTGTCATTACATAACATAATCTGGTTAGCATTATGTCAAGCAGAATCTGTCAAACTTCAAAGAATATCCTTGTAAGAACCTTTGAAATAAAAAATTACTAAATAAAAGGGTCACTTAGATAAGAACCCTATATGTACAAACTATCTTGTTAAGAAAATCTAAGCAATGATGCCAGTAAGTCTATTCTGGATAATTGGACCTTCCCATCATGTCATCAAAAGCTAAAACACAATGATGTTGGTAAGTTAAATAGGCTAATTAGAGCCTTCATCAAGAATCCATGTCTAGAATCTTTGTTAAAAACTTTTATTAAGAACTCATGTCTAGAACCTATGTCAAGAACTTATGTCAAGAACCTATATCAAGAGCCTTCATTAAGAATCCATGTCTAGAATCTTTTTTAAAAACCTTCATTAAGAACCTATGTTGGAATTTATGTCAATAACCTATGTCAAGAACTTTTGTCGAGAACTTTAGTCAAGAATCCCAGTCAAGACCCTTTTATTGAGAAATCTTTTTAAAGTCTAATTTTGCTACAATGCTATGATTTGGCTTATTCACACCTTAGTCAAGAGCATTAATTAGGAACTTTAGTGAAAACCCTCTATCAAGAAACCCTTTGAAAGCTCAATGTTGCTGGAATGTTATGATCCAACGTATTGGTACCTTTGTTAAGAACCTCAGTCAAGAACCTTAATCAAAAATCTTAATCAAGACCCTTTTGTCAAGAAATCTTTTCAACGGCCAATGTTGCTAGCTGTGATTCAACATCTGGGCATTTTTTTATTTTTGAGTCGAACCTAGTGATAGTTTGAGCCTAGGATTGTAATCTAGTCTTTTATCCAAAACCTATCAAGAAATCCTTTCAAGGTCTAATGTTGCTAATCGTGATTTAGCCCGTTGACATTTTTTTAGCTTCTTATGTCAAACCTAAGGATAGGTCAAGCCTAGGATCATAATGTAGATCTATTGTCTAAAACTTAAGAAATCTTTTCAAAGTCCAATTTTGCTAGTTGTGATTTGGCACGTTGGCATCTTGTCAGCTTTTTAAGTCAAACCTAAAGATAGGTCAAGCCTAGGATCATAGTCTAAGTCTTTTATCCAAAACCTATCAAGAAAGCTTAAGTCCAATGTTATTTTCCATGATTTGGCATGTTGGCATTCTATCATTTTTAAGTCAAACCTAGTGATAGGTCAAGCATAGGATCATAGTTTAGGTCTTGTATCCAAAACCTATCAAGAAACACTTTAAGGTCCAATGTTGCTGGCCTTGATTTGGCATGTTGGCAATCTATCAATTTTTTGACTCAAACCTAAGGATATGTTAAGCCTAGGATCATAGTCTAAGTTTTTTATCCAAAACCTATGAAAAAACCTTTTAAAGTCCAATGTTGTTGGCCGTGATTCAGCATGTTGGCATATTATCAATTATTAAATCAAACCTAGGGAGGCTAAGCCTAGGATCGCGATTTAGGTTTTCGTGCAAATTTTAAACTTCTTTTTTGTAAAATTGGAATCGTTACCAAAATTTTGTTCTATCCCAATGTCATATTAATTTCGATTTTTCTGTCATAAGAATGTAAAGCAACATTAAGCATAATCCAGACAAAATGATGTCTATCAATCTTTACTTTGTTCCTGATACTCAACAACAGCCATAAAGAGGCAGTCGTAAATACCCCATTTTGTCTAAGCCATTCTTAAAGGCATCAACGGCCACTGTACAAGATGTCACTGGGGTCATACGTGCAAGCACAAGTCTGTTATCCATCATTCCTCGTGAAGATAAGGTGTTTGAAGGGCCGAAGGTATGAAAAAATCACATTTTTGCATGATTGTATCGATAAATGTCCTAAATATATCAACACAGGGCCTCTACATTATGAAAATTCAAAATTTCATTGTTTGTATTGATACAAAAGGGGAATGTATTGATACATAAGTTAGTGCATCAATACACTGGTCAATTGCATCGATATAGGGTTATTTCATAACTAAAATTTAGTTTTGGTCAAAATGTATCAATTTATTCTGGGAACATATCGATACAGGCTTCATTGTACCTGTCACCACGTGCCCAGCCTTTAAAACTTTGGACGATCCAAAGGGCATAGTGCGCTAGACTTAAAAATAAATGATGATTGGTTGTGGTTGAGCCTTTGAGCTATCCCTTGATTAGGATTTGGATTAGGCATGATAATATGAAGATGTCGGGACTATCGGACAAGTCGCTCATCCAACTGAACCTGGATGACCACCACGAAGTGGCCATAAACTTGGAGTCACCACCAATCATTTTAGGCTAGGCAACATCGAATGCCTATTGAAAACAATATCATGAGTTACAAAACTTGAAACACTGATTTCAAGGTCTACAAAGTCCAAATATTCATTGGTTGGGCTCAAGAGTTGGTTATGTGTAGGGAAGGACTGGCATCCCCACAATGCCCTAAATCAGTACCTACAACTATATCTCATTTTCGTCACAATTAAATTGGTTCCATTTGGTCTCATTTAGATATAATCCTCTTTAATGCATGAAGTTTTGGAAAATATGAATCCGAGGTTTTTTATTAAGAAAAATTAGATCACCTATGTGCCTCAGAGATGTGAGGAAACATAAGGATTTTTTTATGAAAATGATTTTCGGATTGGATTTTAAAAATTGGATGTTTTGTATTAAGCACTAGAAAGATACCAATATGAAACATTGCCTCGTAAATTTCATTAGAAAATTAATTTTAATTATGAATGCATAATAAAATGATAGAAGGAAATAAGTTAGTAAGGCAAAAAATAAGAAATATAATAATATCATAAACAAGCAATCACAAATAAAAGAACATTAAAAAAAAGAGGGGCAATAGAAATGCATTTCATAATTGCCTCTGATTATTAAAGAATAACTCGGATAACAATTTTGGAGACTAGTCTGATTCAGTGGTAATTTGAAGGACAAAGATAATTTTTATCAAAACAGTTTGAGGCATCTAAAAGAGAGAAAATTTTAAGTTTTTAAGGTAAAAACGGGCTTGGAGTATCCCCTCAGAGAAATGGGGTTAGAATGTCCCCTAAAATAAAGTTATAAAAATAGTTAGGAATAAAGAAAAAATTTTATTTTATATATATTTTTAAAAAAATAGGGTTAGAGTATCCCCTTAATGTAGTAGGGTTAGAGTATCCCCAAAGTTAGTGAAATATTTAGGGATAAGGAGAAAATTTAACTTTGATTAGAAAAATGGGGTGGAGTATCCCCTTTGAGTAATGGAGTTGAAGTATCTCCACTAACAAAAATTTTAATATGAAATCCTATTTTTTTGTATTTTAATCTTGATCCAAGTCAAAAAGGGTTGGTGTTGTGAGGGAGACTAAACAAGCACATTTTGAGACATCTGAAGTCTCGATAAAAGGAGATAAAAAATTAGGTTAAAAACAAGGGATAGCATCATGTCATCTTCATTTTCAGATTTTGTTCGGGCGCATCCGAAGACTTCAAAGGGTAAATGGTGTACCATTGGAAAGATAACTTGACAAGGTTTAATATAAAAATATTCCAAAAATTCTAGAAAATTACTTTCTAGATGGAATTAATTTTTGAAGTTAGGTTCATCTCAGCACTAGCAGTTGCATGATTAAAAGGGCATGATGGATTTTGAAAAATCATCTAAGTTTATCCGAGATTGTTAGATCATAAATAATACCTTTCTGGAAAGGGAATTTTATAAGCATTTTGGGAAAAATATTTTAAAATACTGTTAAAATCATTTGATGGGTTGTAATGGAGCAAATAGAATGTCATATGCTGGTTTTAGGGGTTTCAGATAGCGAAGGTTCAAAAAATCCTAACTCCCTCATCTAGGATGACCCAAGGGTGAATAAGATATCGTTAGAAAGGTAATTTGATGCTCTTTAAAGGAAAAATATTAGAAAAATCAAAGGAAATATCTTATGGCTCAAAAATATTTTTTTAAGTTTGGACTACAGTGCTGCCAAAGCAAAAACAGGGGGATTATTCGATATTCTAGTCTTTTCAAAGATAGACTCAGTCCTAGGATGTTTGAACCTTCGTAATAGAAAGAAACACGAGCTTCACAAGTTTATTCCAAAATTCTAGAGTAGTTTAGGATGATGGAACAACCCGTCGACCATATAACCAAAATGAACATGAGACTCAATATTAAGGTTTAATACTAAAAAGGATTTCCATGTTTTAAAAAAAACTAAATGAATTTCACCATGAAATCCAAAGCTAAAATGTTGATTTACCTCCAAAATCAGGAGACCAATTTAATGAAAGCATTAAGTCCATGCTATTCTTCATCTATTGAAGGTAGCATGAACTTAACTTGGGGATTTTTCTAAAAATTAATTCGTAAGAGATAGGCAAGCATTTTAATGAAGATATCGTGAACAAAATACAGCAAATACAAAGATAAACATGGATTAAACATGCAAACAAGCAAAAATGACATTTTGACGTGGAAATGGGTGACATAGATGCAAAAAGATAACAAATACAGTGCATGGAGATGATATAAACATATTTATACAAAGTAGTTGATGTTGGAGTTGTCAAGACAACATTTTTATTTCATGAACCTTTTTAAAACACAAGAAAAATATTTGAATACACTAAGACATATTAAGGTGACCATTTAAATATGAAATAGATATGCAAATATGGAAGGAACACCGTAAAAGATGCATGAAAAGAGGTTGTATGATGATAAAAATGAAGCATTGTGAGTTTATATATTTAACAACATCAAAGTGTCAAAAGGGTCATCAAGATCCCAGGACTACCACAACTAAGGCAACAAAGATGCATGGGAGTATATGGAGGGTCATGGCAATATGAAGGGTTCACTAAAATGAAATGGATGATCAAAACAGAAAACATATGGAATGAGGTAAAATATACCAATAAAGGCTTAAAGTTTCCTCCTTTTTTAAAGCTGTGACTTTAAGCTCAGTTTCTTTCTTCTTTTTGCTATTGTTTAGCAAAAAAAGAGTGAAATGAAAAAGCTTTCTAGTAATATGGTTGCTGATGGGATGTTTTAAGGATGAAGGTCTGTGAAAGGTTGAATTTTTAAAGGTGTTGTGGTAGTGGTTTTAGGGAGCTACAGAAATGAAGGTAGAATAGTATTTTTGGTGAACTTTTGCAGCTAGAGTTGTTGAAAGATTTGTGGGAATAGACAAAGAGTTTTTTAGGATTATTGGAGAGCTTTTTGATAGCTGAAAGTTTGTTTTTGAGATACCCCTTAGCCCCTCTTTTTAGAAGACAATGCAAAGTGCACTTTTGATTTTTCCTTTCTACACCAAGGGATATCTCCAGCTGCCATGCTCAGTTGACTAACTTCTTATTAGTTCTACCATGCTGAGAAAAGAGGCAGAAAGGCAGTGAAAATTTGTTATTGGTTCTTATTGTTTCTATCTACAACTGGAGATATGCATGCCACACCCTCTTACACCTATATATCTTATGAAAATGACCTTTGTCATTAATTGTTTGGACCCTAAAATTTTGTTAGATTCTATTAATGAACCCATAGTTGAGGTTTGCAATGTTTTATGATAGTTTCTTGGTGTAAAAACATGTTTAAATTGGGTTTTGAAAGGTTGAAAAATGGCTTGAACTAGGTAAAAATGCCTTAGTGTATCGATACAAAACATGTTGTATTGATACATAAGGTACATTTTACTCCTAAGTATCAATACAATGAGTTATGTATCAATACTAGGAGCAAAAAATGTTTCCAGTCTTGAGACTTAGAGGCTAGTATCAATACTCTATGATTTGTACCGATACTCAAGCTTGTGTATCGATACATTTTGCCAAAAATTCATAACTTTAGCCACTGCCAAAGTTTGTATTGATACGAACATGCTAGGTATGGATACCACACCTTAGGGATGGATACCAATCCTCTTGTATCAATACTACATCTGAAAATTTTAGTTTTTCACACCGTAAAAGCCTCGTATCATGCCCTAATATAATTATATGTACCTATGGCTTCCCAATTTACCTCAACTTGGTCACAAACAATGGGAAATTGATTTGGGTATTCATTTGAATAACCTTAGTGACACCATGAAAAGTGGCCTTTGATGCCTCAGTTTTATAGTTTCTTTAATACGACCCATAGGCATTTTAAACCTTTCTAAAAAAAATTTTTCGCCTCGCTCCGTGTCGCCTAATAGTGCTTGGTGACACAGTGCCTGGCAATCATCCCCTAGCTTTTATTTCTATTTTTTGATTTTATCATCTTTTATTTAACTCCTAGAAAGCCAAAAATTGGTCCAAACAAAATGATGTGTCTACAACTACCCCTCTTTGGCCATTGCTAAGTATTAGGAACAGGGCAAAGACAAATAGACACTATTTTGTTTGATGGGATGATGGATTTGTGTGCTTGCTAAAAAGTGGAGAGTTATTTAGTATCATGTTGAAATAGGTTAAACAACTTACATAAAAAAAGATTTTGATGAGTTTTTTAGGGTTTGAGCCACTACTAGGTTATTTTTTATTTTTTTCTTTAAACAGGTGCCATCAGCTTATGTGGGCTTTGATAAGCATCTTACTCTTTGGGGACATGAGGTAAGTGGTTGCCACTAGCTTGTATGGGTTTTGATAAGCGTCCTGCTATTTGAAGACCAAGGTAGGTAGTTACCACCAGCTTATGTAGGCTTTAATAAGTGTCCTGCTCTTTGAGGACTAAGGTATGCAATTGCCACTAGCTTGTGCGGGCTAAAAGGTAAGAAAGCATCATATTCTTTGAAGACTGAGGTATCTAGTTACCACCAGCTTGTGTGGGCTTAGAGGTAGGAAGCATCTTGCTTTTTGAAAACTGAGGTATGTAGTTGCTACCAGCTTGTGTGGGCTTAGTTAAATGTCCTACTCTTTGAAATATAGAAGGAAATGAGTTTAGATACCCTTATTAGGTGATTTTTAATGAGCACGTAAGGCCAAAGGTATTACTTAAGGCCTTTTGAGGTTATTTGAAATCAAAAAATGGTACCTGAAGTTCCCTGTAAATTTGACTTCTGCATACGGGATCTGATACTTGTAAGATGTTAAATGCTGCATAATGCATGGAGATGCAAATGCCTACCTAATTAATACAAAGGTGATGACTTTAAAAGCCTAATCCAGTGGTTAGTTTTGGGCTTTCTTCAGCTTTAGTGAAATAGCCTTTTACCTAGGGTTTGTCAATCTTACTTTAGATTTTTAGAGGTTTAAATGTTAAGGTTGTCCCTTCTTTGGAGTTACAGGAGGTCCATGACCACTTACTGGGAAGAGGTTAAGATTAGGGTCCTATAGCAAGATTGCTTGTGGCCCCAAAAGTTCATTCTTAGTCTTTAATCATGAAACAAAGTTCCTACAAAGTTTTATCTTTTGAAGTAATGCTAGGAAATCCTATCATTAGTTTCGTCCATTTATCAAGCATTATCAATTAAAGGATAAACATGAAGCAACATGGAATGCAGGGTTATAAAAACGCTGTACAAGAAATCAAACAGATGTATTTTCATTCAAAGAAAGATGGTATGAATTGTGACAAACTTATGAGATTGTGAAGAATTTTAAAATGCAAAAAGGAGTCTTCTTTGTCAATTGGCTTTGGTGTTGATGACGTGAATCATTCACTGATTGTCTTCAGAGATTTTTTTTGAGAAATTAATTCTTTTGGAGTTGACTGACTCATAAAAAGATTGCTTCGATTGCCCTATGGTGGAATAGAGCCTCAAAGTTAGGCAGTTCTCATATTTTGGGTGTAGGTATGGATGAGGCTTTGGTAGGGTTGGACAACACAGCACAAATGGGTTAAGTTATGACTTGGGGTCTTGAATATAGGAAAGATTGGTTTTAGGCTAATGATGGTTTGCATTGGGCTTAGTTTAAATGAAGAGATTTGATCATTTAAGTTGCCCTCTTAAGTTTTCAACTTAAGCTAGTTTTCTCTTTTATTCCTTTTTTTTTTGTTTTTGCTACTTTGTTTTGTGTTTTTTCTTTTGTTTCTCTTTTTTCATTTTTTGGATTTTTTGGTGGGCGGTAGGTGAGGGAATAATAGGATGCCCTTTTGGGTTTTTATCCAAAGTCTTTTCAAGCATAGTATTTCTTAACAGAATCAGAATTCATGGGGTTGGGCAGGTCACTGCCATCCATCTCGATTAAGATTAGAGCTCCTCTAGAGAATAAGCATTTCACCACATATGGCCTTCCAAATTTAGGGTTCATTTTTCATGAGTATCTTTATGTATCGAGAGAATTTGTTTGAGCACCAAGTCACATTCTTGAAACTGACAAGGATGACCTTCTTGTTATGGGCTTTTATCATGTGCTTTTCATAATCTACCTATGAAAAATGGCTTTGATTCTTTTTTCTTCGATGAGATTGAGCTGCTAGTATCAATTTTTAACCCATTCAGCCTCTTCAAGTTACAATTCCATCAAGACTTTAAGTGAAGGGATTTCAACTTCCATTGGCAAGATAGCCTTCAAGTCATAGACCAAAGAGAAAGGGGTGGCACCCATGGAAATTTGTACTACTGTGTGATAGGCGTGTAAAGCAAAAGGCAACTTCTCATGCTAGTCCTTATACATCTCACCTATTGTTTCAAACATCTTCTTGATATTCTTATTGGATGCTTTAAATGCTCTATTCATCTTCAGATAATATGGGACAAAGTTTCGACATTGAATCTTGAACTAAGAGCAGACTGCTTGCATCATCTTATTTTTCAAGTTGCGTGCATTATCAATAATGATGTGTTCGGGAAACCATATCTGCAAATGATGTCCCATTTCATAAATTTGCACATAACAGATCTGGTGACATTGGCATAAGAAGTAGCCTCTACCCGTTTGGTGAAGTAATTGATCACAACCAAAATGAAGCTATGCCTATTAGAAGCTTTAGGGGTAATCGGTCCAATCATGTCTATGCCTCAAAGAGAGAAGGACCATGGAGCTGTCATAGCATGTACAAGTATCGGTGGGACACAGATCTTGTCAGTGTAGATTTGGCATTTATGACACTTTCGATCATAAACAATGTAATCCTTTTCGAGAGTCAACCAATGATAACCTGATCGCATGTCTTGTATTGCCATTCGGTGTCTATAAGCATGCATACCACAAATCTTTCCATGAACTTCTTTAAGTATTATTTTGGCTTTTGAGGTATCCATGCATCGAAGTAACACCCAATCCTAGCCTTCTTGTGCAGAATCTCACCATCCAAAATAAAGTTTGCAGTTAATCATCTGATGGTTTTCTTATTAGCTTTGGTGGCATCTTTTAGGTACCATTGATTCTTGATGTATTGAAGGATGTCATGATACCATAGCAAACCATCTTTCTCTTTTTCAACATTCTGGTAATGTGTCGGCATTGAATAGATACTCATTTGGCTAGAAGCAATGTCCAATTCTCAGTTGACTTTAAACATGAAAGATAAAGTGGCCAATACATCAGCGATTTGGTTCTCTTCTCGAGGTAGATGTTGAAAGCTAACATCATCAAACTCTTTCTTGAGCTTCGATACCAGATTCCTATAGTGGATTAATTTAGCATCATGTATTTACCATTCTTCCTTTATTTGGTAAATGACGAGGGCTAAATCTGTAAACACTTGCAATGTTCGAATGCCTTTTTCAATGGCTGCCTCGAGTCCCATGGCGCAGTCAAAGTTTAATTTGGCTATCAAGTGAAATGAGAATTGCCCCAATTCCATGGCCCAATACGTTTGAAGCTCTATCAAAGTACATCCTTTATGATGACCCACACTTGGCAGTGCTCTCTACTTTGTATATGCACATTAAGTCTTCATCATGAAACTCAGACTTTCAAGGCTGATAGTCATCTAAGGCTTGACTTGCCAAAAAGTCTATTATTGCATTGCTTTTAATGGCTTTCTAGTTCACACACTGATGTCATACTCAGAAAGCATAACTTGCCATCTGGTAAATCTCTTGAACAAGGCGAGGGCTTCACATAAATATTTGATAGGATTAAGCTTGGCGATTAACCATGCAGTGTGGAATAGCATGTATTGCCTTAACCTTTAGGCCATCCAAGCTAAAGCGCAGCATAGCTTCTCTGCGAATAAATAATTATTTCCATATTCTATAAACTTCTTCCTTAAGTAATAGACAACCTGTTCTTTTTTTTCTGATTCATTATGTTATCCTAATACACAGCCTATCAATTTGTCTAGGATTGATAGATACAGAACTAATGGTCATCCAGGCATGGTGGCATAAGTACTGGAGGGTTCAAAAGGTAATGTTTGACCTTATTGAAAGCTTCTTGGCACTCTTGATTCCATTCTCTAGGATTTTTTTTTTTAGCAGCCTAAAGATCAGATGCATTTGTCAATCAACTATGATATGAATTGGGCTATGTAGCTCAGACTTCCTAAGAAACTTCTCACTTCTTTTTAAATTCGAGGTGTGGTAGGCATTAGATAGCTTTAACCTTGTTAGGATCCACCTTTGTTCCTTTCTCAGTCATAATAAACCCCAATAATTTATCAGAGGTGACGCCAAATGTGCATTTAGCAGGATTTAGCTTAAGCTAGTATTTGTGAAACCTTTTAGAGAGTTTTTGCAAATTGCCAACATGTTCACTCTCTTTTGTTGATTCGGTGATCATGTCATCCATGCTGACCGCTATTTCTTTGTGCATAAGATCATGGAACAATGTTACCATAGCCTTTTGGTAAGTTGCCTTGACATTTGTTCAACCCAAAAAGCATCACTTTATCGCAAAAAGTTCCCCACAAGGTCATAAAAGTGGTCTTTTCCATGTCTTTAGCTACCATTTTGATTTGATTTAGCTCGAAAACCCATCCATGAAAAAAATAGTGCATTTTTGGCAGTGCTATCTACTAAGGTATCAATGTAAGGCACGAAAAAATTATCCTTGGGGCTAGCTTGGTTTAGGTCCTTATAGTCTACACATATTTGCACTTTACCATTCTTCTTAGGAACTGGGACTATGTTGGCTACCCATTCAGGATATTTAGCTGCCTCAAGAAATCCTACTTTAAATTGCTTTTTGACTTCTTCCTTAATCTCAAAGAGCATTTTTGGTTTCATCCTCCTTAACTTTCATTAGATTGGTTTGCATTCAGGTTCGAGGGGAAGTTTATGAACCACAATGTTGGTATCTAGTCCAAGCATGTCTTGATAGGACTAAGCAAACACATCTTGATATTCCTAGAGGAGACTTATTAGTTTCGCTTAAGTTGATGGATTTATAGAGGTTTTGATCTTGACTTTTTTTGGGTCTTCTTTTGCTTCCAAGTTTATGGTTCAGCAGATTCTTCATGAGGTAATATTTTTTTTCTTCTTATTTAACTAATCTCAATAGGTCTAAGTGTGTGGGGTTCTTTTCAGATTTGACCTCATCGGCACAGATCGGTTGCTCAAAATCAATTCCTAAGCTTTTAGTATAAACATTCGTGTCACATTCATTAGGGTACTTGAAAATATGGAAAAGACCAATATAGGTGGAAGAAAACAAGTCTAAGGTCGGCAAAAATTATGAACACAATGAATGAATACAAAATGCTTAGTCATTTTCATTGATAATACTTAATAAAAGCTACCCATACAAAGGATCTTACAATGCTTTTGGACGAGAGCATGTCGGTTTAGTTCATAGCATTACTTTGAAATAGACTTGAACTGTACAAGAATCTCAGTCTCAGTTTAAATACTTAGAACAACCTTAGAGGGCACAGACCAGCCTCCGGACTTGTAGTTGACATCTTTGGCTTGCCAATCATATTTATGGAGATATCTTTGAATGCTTTGTTCAATATGAGCATATAACTAGCGGAGCCAGTATTTACACGTCCCTTTAGGCAAAAACTTTCCCGAAGGGGTAGGAATATCATTGGCTCATCCTCTATGTCTCATCCTGACAAACAAGCCACTCTTCTTTCACGGTTCTTCTGAGCTTGCTATTTTTTTACTATGTGCTAAGCTTGAATCCCAACCTCTTTTGTCAATTTGTTTGACCATTTTCAAGGTTTTAGCAATTCCTTAAAGGTATTTTCCTAGTTTCTTTCCAGCCTGGGCACCCTTACCAATAATCAACTTTAAACCCATGTGAGTGCTCTTTGATAGGTAAGGTTGGACTATTGGCAATCCCTCTTTCATATAAGTAATGTTGATGAACTCAAACGCTTGGAAAGAGGATTTTGGGCCATCTTCGTCAGATTCAACATATGGGGCATCAGTTGAGGCAGCAATAATAATATATTCCTCTCCTCCAATACTAACAACTTTATTCTTGATGATAAATTTCAAATTTTGGTGCAGAGATAATGATACCACCCATGCAGAATGAATCCAAGGCCTTCCTAATAGGCAGTTATATGATGAAGCAATGTCTATCACGTGGAAGTTAACTTCATAAGTGGATGGGCCGATTTGGAGTGGAATAGTGATGTTCCCAACAACGTTCTAGCAAGTTACATTAAATGACTATTTCAGATATGAGATGCATCAATAGAGAGCTTGTTCAAGCATGACATGGGCATTACATTTAAAGCTGACCCATTATCAATGAGCACCTTGGGCAACTTAGTGCCTTTACAATATATGGTGATATAGAAGGCTTTGTAATTTCCTCTTCCTCCATACGTGATTTCATCATCGCTGAAAGATATGTAATTGTTGGTGGTGATGCTATTCATTAGGCAATCCAACTAACCTATAGAGATGTCGAGAGGGACATAGGCCTTATTTAAAACCATGCTGAGGGCATTCCTGTGAGTTTCTGAATAGCAATGACAACACAGATATCTTGGCAGGTTGCTTGTTCAATTGATCGACGATGCTGTATTCACGGTGCTTGATGAATTTAAGGAATTCTATAGCTTCTTTCTCACTTATTAGATCCTTAATAGCTATTGATTTTAAGTTTTTGGTTGTAGACTTAAGAAACGAGATTGGCATTTTTTTGCTGAGTGCCATTTTTTGATGTTGTTGGGGCATAACATTGACCGTTTCGAGTTAGGTGACTTACCCCTAAAAGGTCAACACTTGCTGGTTGTTGGCTAGATTCTCGAATGATAAAGGTTTTGCTTTCATAGTTTCATGGAACTACCTTATAATCTTTATACGGGAAAGGAGATGGAAGTTGAATGATCATCTTTGGCAGAGGCTAAACAGGGTTAAATTTAACTCTTGATCGATTATCGTATAAAATCATTTTATACTCTCATAAGGGAGATTACCCTTTTCTTCTTTTAGTGCATTGATAGATGGTGTTGCATTTATAGACTCGGTATGCGAGGTTTACTTTTCATCATAGAATTTGATGCTGCCTTCATTCATCATCCTTTAAACCATAATGCAAAACTTTTTTCATGTTTAAAGAGTATTGCCGCAAACAGTATAAAAATCATATAAGTTATTTATCTTTTCCTCTGTCTTTTCGGTTGTAGATTTGCCAAACCAAATGCATTAGGGTTTGAACTTCTTCTATGTTTTCCATAATCTTGTAGTTTTCTTCAATGATAATTTCCTTTAGGTCTAACTCAGCACGAGTTTAAGATGAACTAGCTTTAGTGCTGGATTTTGATTACTTACTAGCCTCTATCTTTCTTTTCCCTTTGTCTTTGCAGATATTTTTTCTTCTCAATTCATTTTTCATGGCCTTATCAATCCTCCCATAGAGTATGACCACATCCGCTAAGTTCTTCGGGAAGCTTTTCGCTACCTTTTCATAATAAAAGGCTTGAAATGTGCTAATGAATCTAATCATCATCTCTTTTTCTATCCGTAAGGGATGAATTTGGGCATCCTCCTCTTTCAATCTTGCAGAGTACTTTTTAAAACTTTCATTAGGTTTTTTCCTCATGCCCATAAAAGATAGACAACTAGAGATCTGACCATTGGTGGGTCTCTCCTCGTCAGTAACATTGATAGATGGATTGTCATGTCCATCATATTCCTCGTAGAACTCAATTTTAGACCGATCCATTATCCCTTGGGCCATCTCCAAGAATGATGGACAATGTTGCAAGTCATGTTCTTGATCGCAATGGCAGCAAGATGTATCAATGGCATTTTCTCTTTGACTTTTGTTATCTGTTACTATTTTAGTTTTCACAAAAGCCTGCCAAACCTTGCTCATTGGGGTTTTTGCTTCTTCCATGCTTTTTTTTAATCTGATAGCTTTTTCTATCGATTATTGTATTCACTCTTAGTTTGGCATGATTAGGGAGTAGGTTAGCCCTCATATTGGGTCTAGGACCTTGCTCAATTTTGATCACTCTTTTTTCTAGTCAAACCCACACTTTTTTTTTGAAATAAGTGCAATTCTCAATGGAGTAGCCTTACACTCCCACGTGATATTTATAATAAGCATTCTCATTATACCATTTAGGGTACGATGGTGATCTTGGGTTCATGAATACTGGAGCCACTAGTTTGTTTGCCAATAAACGAAAGTGGATCTCTTTATATGAGTAAGTGAGTAGTTCAAAGTGCTCCCTTTCTCAAGGTGCTTGTTGGTTATTCAAAGCTCTTGCATTGTGTATATTATAGGGCTATGTATTTTGGGCTACACTTTGCATGAGATTTAGTGTAAAGCTCATTAAAAGAGCGAACTCGATAGCATGGATTGGTTGTGGTGCTAATGAGTAAAGGGTAAGACCCGTATTAAACATGCTTGGAAAATACATAGGTTATGCTAGATGCAGACTTTGATTAAACCTAGCATGATTCTCACCTACAGCATTCATTTCCCTCTCTTTACCTTTATTTGCTGTCTTTTTAACTAATCCAGATGCTTCCCCAAGGGATATCTTGCCACTTTTAATGGCATTCTCAATCATTTCACCTGATATGACCATATCTGTGAAAATTTTCATGGTGCTTCCTACTAGCCTTTCGTAGTAAGGAGCCCGTAAAGTGCTAACAGACATAACTATCATTTCTTTTTTAGTTGGAGGAGGGTAAACTTAAACTGCCTCCTCCTTCCATCTCTGAGCATGCTATCTGAAACTCTCAGAAGATTTCTTTTCCATGTTTATGAGAGACGATCTAGAACCTAATCAGACACATGCTTATATTGTTTAAGGAATGCACATGCCAAGTCTGCCCATGTCTCAATTTTTGTCGGATCAAGTCCTATGTACCATCAGAGGGCTGCCCTAGTCTGACTATCCTGGAAGCAATGGATCAGTAGCTTCTCGTTCTCTTCATGTCCTGCCATTTTACGATAGTAAACACAATGATAAGCAGTAGGGCCAGTAATCCCATTATATTTTTCAAAATCGAGCACTTTAAACTTGGGTGGGATAACAAGGCTTGAAACTAGCCCTAATGACTTTGCGTCTATGATTCCCAATTTGTTACTTCCTTCCGCAGCTCAAAGACACTTCTCTAATGAATAATACTTGTACAAGTCTTCATCATTTTTGAAAGCCTCTTTGCTTTCTTTTACTTCGTGTACTCATCGAGGTCTAGGATTATAGGCCTTAACAATGAAGAGCCTGGGCCTTGAAATCCTTAAATTAAGTGGGATGCTATTGCAAGATTGATATAAATAAATGGTTAAGATGGTAGGATGTTCATTGCCGGAGGGTGTTTCCCATGTAGTGGCCCTTCTTGAGCATTGGTGGCCTTAGCACCACCATTCAAATAACTTTCAAGGTGGGCCAGTTCTTTCCCTGTCTCGACTACGCTGGTTTGCCCTTTCTCTTTCAATGCATTGGATAGCAATTTAGTTAGCTTAGCGATTTGTGCTTGAAGTTCCTTATTCTTATGAAGTACCTGCTTTTGGGACTCTCTGTACATGAGTTTGACTTTTCAATGCAGGGTTGGTGATCATTTTCTATCGCTTTTCGATGATTGCAAGTGTTGTATTGATGGCGAACTATAGATTTCGTGTTTTGGATCGTCTTCACTTTAAATTATTTTTGGATTAGGCCTTTATGGTATGTTCATGGATATATTTGATCCAATAAGAGTGGATATGCGATCATGAATGAATAAAAACCATGAAAGGATTAGGTTAGTTATATAAATGCAAAAAAGATAATTAGATAAAGGGACAACTCCACTAATAGCATCTTTCATTAAAGCAACAAAAATGACTAATTACATGCGATTACATTCAAAAATGCCTAACACGGTTACATTGCTTGATTACATGGTCCAAGAAATACAACAACTCTTGCTCATGGGCTCCAATAGGCAAGATATCACGTGTCAAGGATCGAGCTATATCAATCTTGTTCTCAGCCTTTAACTAAGCTACCTAGATCTGCTCTGTGAGATGGCGATGATAGTCCTAATGATTTTGGCATCCATGATCAACAACTTGAAGCCCTTCTTGCTCTCGCTGTTCAGAGGCTCTCACTAATGCATGGACTTGGTCTTAGCGAGCTTAAAAAGAATGCTCTAAGTCTTGAATTTTGAGTGTCAAAACTCCCCTTTCAACCTGGTTTGCTCTCAAATCCTAGAATCGAACCTCTAACCATTCATTCCTCCTTTGATAAGGTGATGCGAAAGCTTGGGTTCTAACAAGCTTTACCCTATTAGCCCTAACAGCTTCTCTCCATTGGTATAATTTCTTCTCGAGAGTAGTAATTTTTGTCCTCCTCTCGACCGATGACTTTCCAAGTCTTTGGGACTTGCTTGCTTTGTTAAGGGCCACATAGTCTTTTTTTTAAGCTTTTGAGATCCTCTTTGAGGTGGTTTTTTTTTCTTGACATCCCTACTCATCTCGCCATCAATGAAGTAGAGGTCCATTTTCAGTTGACTATCTTTCTGCTTTAATCAAACAATTTCCTTAGAAAAGGTTATCTTTTCTTGTTCGAACTCTTGCTTAAGCAATTCAATTTCATAAGGAAATTTGTTAACTGGCATTTGTGATGTCCTAATACCAGACAGGGGCATAGTGTCATTAATGCAATGGATCCTCCATTCATCATATCATGGGCCCATACTACTCCCTCTCTAATATCTCTCCATGCAACGGGTTTGTTTCCATGCTTGAGAGGCTAGCTGGACTTTTGACTTGTAATCGGGCTCACCATAGTTGAAATCCCACAACTCTAGGTCTTAGATGAAGCAGATGAACTGACCGCACCAAAACTATCAAAAGTCTAAAAGAGGGGCGTAGCTAGTACTTCCCTATAATCTCATAAGCGGTACACAACAGTAATCTCTGCACTAGTAATAACTGTTTGCGAGAAAAACCAAGAGGCTTTCCATGTTAACTCTTCCCCCTTGAGGCTCTAAAATTTTTTGACCCATTGCTCTTTAGATTTGTCTTGAGACCATTCCTTTTCAAGTACTTTAAAGATAGGGCTAAAGTTGGGTAAAAAGCAATATGGCATCTTACTTTCTGTCGGGCCAAAGTGATTGACGAGCCAAAAGTGAAGGAGTGATGCACATCTGATGAATAGGCCTATTTCTTACAAAAATTAAAAGCTTAAATAGTTTCAGTGATGATGGTCAGTGCGGGATTGATGTTACAATATAAACAAGAAAAAACATCTGCTACTATGACTTCAACATAGCCTAATGTTTTAGGAAATATAACTAGACCATATATCACCAAAGTGTAGATGTCTTGGGTTTTTTAGATGCCAATGGCACTTGCCATTGCTTTTTTTAGGCTAGTTCATGAGATACATTCACCGTTCCCCTTCATTTTGATATGACTCTCAATCTAAGACTTCGTTGCCTTGAGGATTTAAGCTAATCTTTTCTTGAAGGTTGGAGGATTCAATGCTTTACAGTATATCTTATCGACCTTTACCCTCTCAATGTTGAGTGACGTGGAGTATTCATCGATTGTAGGGACCAAATCTTCATGATTAAAAGTGAAGCACTGGTATGTTGGATTCTAGAATTGAGAGGCCGCTTGCAACAAACCGACATCCAAGCAAACTTGAACAAAAGAGCAATGTCTCTGTATCTCCTAGTGAATGATTCCTTTTCAGTATTATCCCAATTAATCCTTATGGTCCTCAGATCTTGCCAATCATTTTGACGGTATTCTATCTTGATCTTTTCATACACTATTAAGGCATACCCGGTTTCAAATATCCCTATTTTCATGTTGTCAAAGCTTTGACCATGCTTAGACTTCTTCAAAAGGCTTTAGCTTTGAAGTGGGCTGTTGCTCCATGACAAATAACCCTTGGTGAAAACTGATCCATTAAAGCCAATTATCCTATGATGATAGTAATTATGATGAAATGATGCATGGTGAAAAAGAAAAAAGCAAAAAGAGAATGAGTTAGTAACCAATACAAAATAATAGGTAAAAGATGAATTAATGAAAGAATAACAGCAAAAGTGTATCATAAAATTTGCCCTGAGAATAGGTGGTAGGATGCCTAAGGCAGACATGATGAATATAAAGGTTGAGGCATTAAACGAGCAGCATACTAGGATGCCCATATTAAAATTGCCTTTTTATGAAGCAACATGATACCTCGCGATTACTAAGATTAACCATTTAAATGATGACGTTCGTTTATCACCATTTATGTTAAGCCATTGTTTAGGCAGGTTGACAACTTATTTTGGTCAAATATGACTATTTTAATATGGCATTTGCTTGTCGTTCCCCACCTATTAAAGAGGATTTGCATTAAACATTACAGCATATCCTAAAGGAATGATAATGAAAATAAAAAAACAAATGCGAGTGACAATGTTCACCCATCATCACCCACGTAACCAATGGTATATATGAGTAAAGGTAAGAAATGTTTCCCCGAGTACCCTAATCTTTGAGTTATTCTAGCAACATCTGGTATGGCTTGACATGGTTTAGCTTGTAGGGTTCACTACATGGGTTTAAGTTTATGCCTATTTTAGTATCCAAATTGCTTCTTCATCTAGTAAGAACAACTGAGGCACCCTGATACTAGGTTTGGCAGAATAGGTTTGATCCGATGGATGTATTTCCCTATGCAAGTATGGAGGGGTACTAACGAGAGACATAGGTAGTTTACATCTCGGAAGGTCTTGCCATGCCTATGCGGAGGGTTACTCATAAAGACAGATGGCTTACTTCCTCCTAATAATTAGGATACTAACCACACCATGGTGTATGGTGGGAATCTAGTGCAAATACAAGTTCATGGTGTGTGTTAGGGAAATAATCAAACCTTTTTATTTCACTTCGATAGTACCATATTTATTTAAATTAATGTTTATTTAGGCACGAATAATCCCTAACAATCATAAGACAAAAACATAAACAACAGAGATTAGTAGGTAGAAAATAAAAGAGAATTATATCTAAATAATTATGGAGATCGAAAAATCGAGAACTGAGTGAGAAATAAATCTTATAGGCCTAACTCTCTATAGTCCCTAGTGGAGTCGCCAAGCTATTGCCACGTGCCCAACATTTAAAACTTCAGACGATCCGAAGGGCATAGTGTGCTTGACTTAAAAATAAATGATGATTAGTAGTGGTTGAGCCTTTGAGCCATCCCTTGATTGGGATTTGGATTAGGCATGATAATATGAAGGGGTAGGGATCGTCAAGCGAGTCACTCACCCAACAGAACCCAAATGGCCACCATGAAGTGGCCATAAACTTGGAGTCACCATCGATCACTTTAGGCTAGGCAAGATTGGAGGCTTATTGAAAACAATATCACAAGTTATGAAACTCGAAACACTAATTTCAAGGTCTACAAAGTCCAGAGATCCGTTGGTTGGGCTCAGAGTTAGTTATGTGCAGGAAAGGACTAGCATCCCCATGACGCCTAAAATCAGTACCTACTAATTATATTTCACTTTGTTCTTAGTTAAATCAGTTCCATTTGGTCTCTATTTAGATATAATCCTCTTGAATGCATGAATTTTTGGAAAATGTGAATCCAGGGTTTTTCATTAAGAAAAATTAGATCACCTATGTGCCTTGGAGATGCGAGGAAAATAAGGAATTTTTTAATGAAAATAATGCTCTGATTGATTTTAAAAATTGGATGGTTTGTATTAGGCACTGGAGAGATACCAACACAAAACATCACCCCGTAAATTTCATTAGAAAATGAATTTTAAATATGAATGCACAATAACACGACAAAAGGAAACAAGTTAGTGAGGCAAAAAATAAGAAATACAATAATATCATAAACAAGCAACCGCAAACAAAAGAACATAAAAAAAGGAGGGGAGATCAAAATGTATCTCATAATTGCCTTCGATTATTGAAGAATAACCTGGATGAAAATTTTAAAGACCGATCTAGATTCGGTGGTAATTTGAAGAACAAAGACAATTTTTATCAAATCAGTTTAAGGTATCCAGAAGAGAGACAATTTTAAGTTTTTAAGGTAAAAGTGAGGTTGGAGTATCCCTTAAAATAAAGTTATGAAAATAGTTAGGAAGAAAGAAAAAAATTTTATTATATATATTCTTTTAAAAAAATGGGGTTGGAGTATCCCCTTGGTGTAGTGGGGTTGGAATATTCCCAAAGTTAGGAAAACATTTAGGAACAAGAAAAAAATTTAACTTTGATTAAAAAAATTGGTTGAAGTATCTCCTTTAACTATTGGAGTTAGAGTATCTATACTAGCGAAAATTTTAATATGAATTCCTATTTTTTTTTTATTTTAACCTTGATCCAAGTCAAAAGGGATTGGTGTTATGAGGGAGACTAAATAGGCACATTTTGAGACATCCAAACGTCTCGATAAAAGGAGATTCAAAAATTAGGTTGAAAACAAGGGACAGCATCATGTCATCTCTATTTTTAGATTTTGTTTAGGTGCATCCAAAGACTTCAGAGGGTAAATGAGGTACCATTGGAAAGGTAACTCGACAAGGTTTAATATAAAAATATTCCAAAAATTTTAGAAAATCATTTTCTTGGCAGAACTAATTTTTGAAATTAGGTTTGTCTTAGCACTGGCAGCGTGCATGATCAAAAAGGTATGATGGACTTCGAAAAATCATTCTAAGCTTATCTGAGATCATTATATCATAAATAATACCTTTTCGGAAAGGTAATTTTGTGAACATTTTATTTGGAAATTTTGTAAAAATCATCTGATGGGCTATAATAGCCCAAACAGAACATTACATGCTAGTTCTAGGGGTTTTAGATAGCAAAGGTTCAAAAAATTCTAACTCCCTCATCCGGAATAATCCGAGGGTGAATAGAAAGGTAATTCAATTTTCGTTAAAGGAAAAATATTAGAAAAATCAAAGAAAATATTTTATGGCTCAAAAATAATTTTTCAAGTTCAGACTACGATGCCTCTAAAGCAAAAATAAGGGGATTATTCGATATTCTAATTTTTTCAAAGATAAGCTCAAGGGTAGGATGTCCGACCGTCCGCGACAAAAAGTAACATAGGCTTCATAAGTTCATTCCACAATCTCAGAGTAGTTTGGGATAATGGAACAACCCATTGACCACATCACCAAAATGAACAAGAGACTCAAGGTCAAGGTTTAATACTAAAAAGGATTTCCTTTTTTTTTGAAAAATAAAAGAATTTCACCTAAAATCCAATGCTGAAAAGTTGATTTGCCCCCAAGATTGAGAGACCAATTTAATGAAAGCATTAAGTCCACATTAAGTCCATGCTATTCTTCATCTATTGGAGGTAGCATGAACTTAACTTAGGGATTTTTCTAATCAGCTTGTAAGGGACAAGAAAGCATTTTAATGGAGATATCATGAACAAAATACAACAAATACAAAGATAAACATGGATTAAAAATGCAAACAAGCAAAGATGACATTTTGACATGGAAATGGGTGACATAGATGTAAGATGATGACAAACAGGGTGCATGGAGATGATATTAACATACTAAGACACGTTAAGGTGACCATTTAAATATGAAATGGATATGCGAATATGGAAGGAACATGGCAAAAGATGCATGAAATGAAAATGAAGCATTGTGAGTTTATATATCTAACAACATCAAGGACTACCACAACCAAGGCAACAAAGATGCATTGGAGTATTAAGAGGGTCAGGGCAACATGAAGGGTTCACTAAAATGAAATGGATGATTAAAGCAGAAAATATATGGAATGAGGTAAACTAAACCAGCAAAGGCTTGAAGCTTTCTCCTTTTTTAAAGCAGTGACTTTAAGCTCAGTTCTTTCCTTCTTTTTGCTATTGTCTAGCAAGAAAATGGTGAAAAGAAGAAGTTTCACGATAATATGGTTGCTGATGGGATGTTTTGAGGATGAAAATGTGTGAAAGGTTGAGTTTTTGAAGGTGTTCTAGTAGTGGTTTTAGGAAGCTATAGGAATGAAGGTTAGTTAAGGGTGAAAGGCAATGAAATAGTATTTTTGGTGAACTTTTGGAGCTAGGCTATTGGAAGATTTGTGGGAATAGATGGAAAGTTTTTTGGGATTGCTGGAGAGCTTTTTGATAGCTGAAAGTTTTTTTTGAGATAGCTGGTAGTATTTTTTTTTGCTCAACCTTTCTTTTTAGAAGACAATGCAAATGGCACTTTTAATTTTTCCCTTCTACACCAGGGGACATCTCCAGCTGCCATGCTTAGTTGACTCTCTTCTTATTAGTTCTACCATGCTGAGCCAAGAGGCAGAAAGGCTATGACAACCTGCAACTAGAGATATGCCTGCCACACCCTCTTACACCCATATATCTTATGAAAGTGACTTTTGTCATTAATTGTTTGGATTCTAAAAATTTGTTAGATTCCATTAATGAACCCATATTTGAGGTTTGCAATGTTTTGTGATAGTTTCTTGGTGCAAACACATGTTTAAATCGAGTTTTCAAAGGCTAAAAAATGGCTCAAACTAGGCAAAAATGCCTTGGTGTATCAATACAAAACATGTTTTATCAATACAAAAGGTACTTTTTACTCTTGAATATCAATACAATGAGTTGTGTATCGATACTAAGAGCAAAAAATGTTTCTAGTCTCAAGACTTAGAGGCCAGTATCGATACTCCATGGATTTGTATCGATACTCATGCTTATGTATTGATAGATTTTGCCAAAAATTACAACTTTAGCTACTACCAAGGTTTGTATTGATACAAACATGCTAGGTATCGATACCACACCTTAGGTATCGATACCAAACACTTGTATCGATACTACATGTGAAAATTCAAGTCTTTTGCACCGTAAAGGCCTCGTATCAATACTTATGCCCCAATATAACTTGTATGTACTTGTGGCTTCCTGATTTACCTGAATTTAGTAAGAAACAATGGGAAATTGATTTGTGTATTCATTTGAATAACCTTAGTGACACCATGAAAGGTGGCCTTTGATGCCTCATTTTTACATTTTCTATAATACGACCCATAGGCATTTTAAACCTTCCCAAAAAATTTTTTTACATGGCATCGTGTCATCTAATAGTGCCTTGCGACATGGTGCACGGCAGTCATTCCCCAGCTTTTATTTTTATTTTTTTATTTTATCATCTTTTACCTAACTCCTAGGATGCCAAAAACTGGTCTAGACAAAATGAGGTGTTTATAGTACTGATTTGTTTTGGATTTTCTATATAGATGTGTCGATATAACACATAATGTATCAATACATCCTATGTATTTTAGCTAGTTCACGGTATTTTTCAACCTTTGGCTTATTTCATTAAAACATGAATTGGACCATGATTTTGGCACCAAAAATCACCCAAATTCTTAGTAAGCCATAGCATTGGACTTATGATTGGGTTTAATCAAATTTTTAAGGCCCAAATAGCCTTAACAAGGGACATATACATAACTTAATTCAATTTGTTAGAAGGCAATCTTAGACTTTCTCACTGTTTAACTGCCAATAGTGGATTTAATCCATTATTTTTGCTGAACCAACCAACGGATTTAATGGGCAACAAAGCTTAGTACCTTGTCCACCATTAAAGGTATATGCACCAAAACCCCAAAATGCCTTTGCGTTTTGCATCTAGTCCTCACTATTAACATGGCCATTAATGCTAACATTCTTAGCTGAATAGACACTACACATTCATTCTAACAGGCTCCAAAAAGCACATTCCTCAGCCATCAAAAAACCAAAAAAAACATTTTTATTTTTGTAGCTTTTTCAAGCCACCTAAAAAACACCGCTAAGGTACCTTTTCACGCCATTTCTACTTACTTTTCTTCTTGCTACCTAATAGTAAGTAAAGAAGGGTTAGAGAGACAACATTTTCACTCGAAAAGACCTCACCTTTCTGGGAAAAAAACTACTATAACTTTGTTGGGATACCTTTTATACTCATCTTTACATTTGTGATGCCCTTTACAGTTGTTCTATCATGCTAATAACCCCCTTTTATGCAACCATGATTTATAGGTTACATGCATTCTCTTTGTGATTTTGTCATACATTCATGAATAAAAATTATGTTTTTGTGTTGTCATGAAATTTCAAGTCCTTATCCATGTCATGAAACACCTCTTTTTATGTTCATATCATGTTCCATACACCCATGAATATTGCAACATGTTCATGCATCCTCTTTTGCCTAAAAATCATATCTTTATGTTGTCATAAAATTTCTAGCATGTCTTCATGTCATGAGAACATCTACTTCTATGTTTATACCATGTTTTATGCCTTCACAAGCATATTCTAGTATGTTCATGCATCGTACATATCTTCCTTACATTTTTATCCTTATTTCTTTACCAAATATTATTTTTGCTTTTTTAAACATGTTTTTTATTTTTCTTGTCATAAATATCATATTTAGTTCATCACAGCTTGTCAAAATGCTTGTTTGCTGCTTATCAAAAATATGTTTTCCTAAAAACCCCAAGTTAAAGATAAATGGGGATTAACATAGATCTTAAGGTATTTATTTATTGATCTTCTAATCTTGGGGAAAATTCAAGTTTTTATGTTTGGATTCAAGGGTTTTTAAGTCCAATTATTCTATTTTTTAAAAAATGTCTCTTTTAAATTTGTCCAAAGTTATTTGAGCCTTGATCTTTTTGCCTAAAGTCTTTGTGTTTGTGACATGGTCAATGGGCTGTCTCATTGTCTTAAACTACTTCAGTATTATGTAGATGAGCTTGTGAAGCCCATGTCAGTCATTCTTTTCTATCATACAAATTTGAATGTCCGCAGCCCGAGTTTGGTCCAAAGAAACCCGAGAAAATAGAAAAATTCCTTGTTTTTGCCTTGACAACACTGTAGTCATGAAGATAAAAATCATTTTTGAACTATAAACAATTTTTCATGAATTTTTTGATATTTTTCTCTAAAAGGCCATCAAATTACCTCCCCAACGGTACCTTATTGTCTTTCAGACCATTCAGGATGAAGGAGTTATAATTTTTGAACAATGCCATCTAAAACCCCTAAACTAGCAATTTACATTTTGTTTGGGCCATTTCAGCCCACTAGATAATTTTTTTGAATTTTTAAAATATTTTAACGTAAATTTCATGAAATTCCCTTTCTAAAAAGATATTATTTGTGATTTAACAATTTCACATGAGTTGGGAATGATTTTTCAAAGTTTTCCACACCATTTCCCCTGCACGTGCTATTAATGTTGCACTTGACCCAACTTCAAAAGTTATTTTCACTTAGAAGGCAAGTTTTTTAAGACTTTTGAATTTTTTTTTACATTAAACCATATCAAGACACCTTTCCAATGGCACCACACTCGGCTCTCAACACCTTCAAAATTGCTTGGAATAAATTCAAAAAAGGGACAATGTGATGTTATCCCTTATTTTTAGCATTAGTCAAAATTAATTGATTTTTTTGAATTCACATTCTGTGACATTTGAGTGCCTCTATGTGGCACGATTAGTCCCTTTGAGTTAAAACATGTGTGTCAACCCTGTAAGTCTAGATCAAGGTACAAGCAATCTTTGTCTCATCACTTTTATTTTTATCAATTTCTTTTTTACTTAAAAATCACCTATTTGTCAAGAATTTGTTTAAATGTCATTTCATCAAGAAATCACCTAACCTTTGAGAAGATAAATCCTTAAGCTCATCTTTCAAAAACCATCAAAGTTTTTAACTATGGGGATACTCCAACCTTATTTTTTGAAAGGATACCCTAACCTTGTCTTCCGAGGGGATACTTTACCCCTACTTTTTCAAATGTCATTCAAATTTCAAGAGTCACTAAAATTTCATCTTCGAGGATACTCCAGCCCCAATTTATGAGGGGAAACTCCAATGCTTTTCAAAACTTCTCAAGAAAAAAATTAAATTTTCTCTCTCCCAGGTTACTTTGGACTTTTGCAAAATTTAAACTCAATTTTTATGCCTTAATTAATCAATAGATCCGAACACATCTCCAAAATCATAAACTCAATTATTTCAAGATAATTGATGATAATTATGAGATACATTTCGATCGTCCCTCCTCTTTTTTTTATTGTTTCCTGGGATTTATCTTATGCGATATTAGTTCCTTTTCATCTTACTAACACATTTCCTTTGGATGATCATTTTATATCCATATTTTCAAAAATCATTTCAAAAAACACGAAGGCAATGTTTCGTGTCAGTATCTTTCTAATGCTTGACATGAAATATCTGGTTTTCAAAACTAAATCTAGATAACATTTTAATAAAAAATCACTATATTCCTCACCTTTCCAGGGCACATACATGATTTAAATTTTTATCTGAAACTTGGATTTATTTTACACAAATTCATGCATTAAAAGGGGATTATATTAAAATAACAATAAATTAAAACCAAAGAAACCAAAACTAAGTTAAGACAAGGTTGAAACCATACCGATTTTAGGCTTCGCGAAGAGGTTCGTACCTCTTTGGGTATAACCAACTCTTGGACCCAAACGATGAATTTTTAGACTATGCAGATTATGGAATCGATGTTTTAAGTTTTATAACTCAAAATATCAGTTTCAATAGGCATCCAATCATGCGGTTATGACCAATGGTGACTACAAGCGTTGGCCATTTCGTGATGGCCATCCGAGATCGGTTGAACGAGCGATTCATCTTATAGTTGCCTTTTCATGATCGGGGGATCAGAACTCGCACTTTCTCACTCCCATCACATCAAAAAAGTGAAAAGTCCTGGTCAAGAGGACATTTCCTCATCAAGAAATACTTTTAAGCCATGTGCACTTCATTTATAGAAGGTACATTATAGACATGGGTGATTATGATTACTTGCAAGTTCATAACTTTGGACAGAATAAAGTCTGCAGTTGGCAGGTCTGGGGGGTTATTAGTGATTTGGGATTCTAAAATATATTGTAAAGAATTTCTATGGTGAAAATAAGATTTTTGGTTGTTAAAACTATTTAATTATATATGGTAGTAAAGATTTTTGGTTGTAAAAGATTATCTATAATGGATGGAGCCTTTAAATATTTTAAGTGCACAAAAATATGTATTATAATATTGTTGGCTAGAAAAGAATATGCTAAAGTTTAATGTGGATGGAGTAGCCAAGGGTAATTCAAGTCTAACAAGGTATGGTGGAGTTTTTAGACACTTGCTATGATGTGTGCAAGGAGTGTTCTTTGGTCTATCCGGTATTCCAGACTCTATCAAAGTAAAAAGTTTTTTCAATTAGCTCTCTAGATTGTCAGTATTAGAAAATAGTGTGGTTCAAGGATGGATGAGAAGAAAACTAAAGCTGGTATGTTTGTACACTTCTACGTCGATGTTGGGACCGGTTTGCTGCTATGTTGTTTCTTTCTGATACGGTTTATTGGTTGGTTATATTTGTTTAACTTTACTTCTCAAGGCTGTAAAGGTGACAATGGATTATGTTTCTCTAAGTTACATGCGCAGTGGCTGTAAGTTGGAAAAATGCACATGGCATTATTTTCCTTTTCAGATCAAATGGAGCTATGTTTGATATCTTCTTCTTATGGATATGCATTATGGTGATGTGAAAGAGGTTATGGAATTGTTGTTAGCTTTAATGGGTAGAATGCATTTGGTAGAATAAAATATTATTCTAATAAAATATTGTTAATGTACAACTATTATATTAGCTTTAATGGGTTGATGGAATTATTGTTAGCTTTAGTGGGTAGAATAATGGAATTTTGATGATAAATCTGACATGTTAAATATTTTCTTACTATTTTACATTAATAATATTCAAAAGTTAATTAGCAAATCACTATCATATTTTATTTACTAAATGTATTTTATATTTTAGATCTATGACATTTATATTTATCATTGTTTTCCTTTAAATTAGGATAATGGATAGTTAAATGGATAATGGATAGTTAACTAAGATGGACAATTGAATAAAATAAAATGATATAAGTAATAAAGTTTATTACTTATATTAGAATTGATATTTTTTTATATTATAATTATATATCTATAAAATTACTTTGTCATTACATTATTTCTTGGTTAAATATTTCATTTCTTACTTAGTACATTCTATTAAAATAAATATAATTTATTGCATTAATTTTTTACTAAAAATAAGGAAAAAAATAAAAATGTCCATATAAATATATATAATTTATTATATTAATATATGCAATTTATATATATATATATAAAATATGGCTCATTTAAGATTGTACATGGTCGAACTAAAAGGACACATGGCACTGATTTAAGAATGTACATGTGTCAAAATATTGGACCGTTCACCTAGGATTTATTCCTTTTTTTACCAAAGGCTTTGGCTTTTGTATATTTATATAAGATTATATATATCATGTTCAAAAATTTAATATAATTAATATATATCATGTCCCTGAAATGGCAAAGAGTTTCTTTTAGAGTGGGTACATTTTATAAGAGTTAAACCAAACAAATATTGTGTTGGTTTCTAAACAGAAATATCCTAAAGAAATCTCTCATTTTCAGCCTAGTAGCTTTTGTAACTTTGTTTACAAGGTTACTGCTAAGATTTTAGCCATATGAATGAAGAAAGTTCTCCCTTTGTTAGTTTTCCTGTTTCAATGGGCTTTCATCCCTTGAAGACAAATCTAGGATAATATCATTATTGCTCATGAATCCTTTCATGCTATCAAGAAAAAAAACTAGAGGAACTAATGGTGTGACAGCCATCAAGCTTGATCTGAGTAAGGTGTATGATAGAGTCGAGTGAAATTTCTCAGAAAAACTTTCATATGAAAAGGGTTTCTGTCAGTTATGATGATAAGTCGATTTTATACCTATGGATTAGATATAATTTTACTTAACATTTGGTTGATTTTTGAGAAATTCCAATACTTTTATATATTTTGAGTTTATTATTCAATTCGAATGAATTTTGATCAAGTTATATGATTTAAGGGTCTTTTAAGATGTTACAAGCTAAGAAGGTGGTACTTAGGCATTAAGAAATGATTTAGAAGAAAAATTCTAGAGAAAATAAAACCTAGGTGCTAATCTTTAGAGCCTAGGCACTAGCAGGCATCATAAAAAGTTGAAAATTCTAGCAAGGTGAGTGCCTAGGCACTCAATACTAGTGCTTAGGCACTATGACTGCACAAGATTTTAGCCTAATTTTCCAAAAGTGTTCCCATAATGCTTAAATATAAATACACTATTTTAGGTCTAAAACAAGGGTGGAAAACTTTTGGATCTGAAAAGAAGACAACAACTACAACATCAAAATTTAATCAAAGTTTCTTCTTTTCTTTTTTTCCTATTTTTCTAGAATCATTTTTAAATTAATTCTTAAGTTTTTTTTAGCGTTAGCATTAACTAGATTTTTTTCTAGGGCTACAATATAGCCTAACTATGACATTTTGAATTATCTTTTCATTTTAGTTGATGAATTATTTTTCCTAATTGAGTATTCTTCGCTATTCTTAATGCTTCTAGTTAGCTTGCCACTAATTAGATGATATGTTAATCATAATGAAACTGGGAGGAGATTTATTTGTCTTAGTTCATTGTGTTAAGTACCATAAATTGCATGTGATATAGGAGCCTATGTGCATGGTTTGTATAGTCATAATAGGGAACCATAGAGCTTAATGAATCTTAATTGTTCTCATCCATCTAAAGGGATATAAAGGATTAGCATTTAAGAATGTTTTTATTAGACCATGGGAGAGGTTGGGAAAAATTTAGGGAATTTTGGAAAATAATTTCAAATTGATGAGATAGATAATCAAATTCAAATTAGTTATGGTGAAATCGAAAACCCTAAAATTTTAGTTAATTGTATTTATCAGTTTAATTTTTGCATTTTATTTAGTTTACTTTTATTTTAATTCTCCTTCAAATTTTCTAGATCAATTTTCAATTAATTCAAATATAATTTCAGTAGTTAGTAATCAATCAATCCTTATGAGATGATACTTGATATTTATAACTTTATTACTTATTAACAATAACATGCACTTACATTCACAACATCACACAATTTTTGGCGCCATTATTAGGGAGTGATTTTTATTTATTAATATTCGATACCAATAATTCTAATTTTAATTTGAAATATTTTGTTTTACTATTTTCTTTTTAGGTGTTATTTTTGGGTGTATGCAACATTCTAAAAGCTATGAATTCTTTACTTTAGATTTAGAGATTGAGCAAACTTGTCAACGAAATCAAAAGGAGAAAAGAGAATCATCTAGACAGTTACAATACACTATAGCTAGTGTAAGATAAGAAATAGAGAAATTAAGCTCTATAGGCGTATGCTATGCCAATGGCTACTAATGCACTTTTTGGAATACGGTGACCTCCCACGCAAGCCAATAATTTTGAGATCAAACTAGCTATTATTTAGATGGTTTGAGCTAATCAATTTAGTGGTCTTGTAAGTGAAGATGCTAATGTCACATATCTAGCTTCTTGTAGATTTGTGACACTTCAAGCACAATGGTTGTTATTCATGATGCCATTGGATTCAGATTTTTCCCATTCTCACTTTAAGACAAAGCTAAAAGCTGGTTACATTATCTGCTAGTGGATTCGATTACTATTTAGAATGCTTTGCCCCAAAAGTTTTTGACAAAGTTTTTCCTTCCTATAAAGACTACCAAGATGCAAAGTGAAATAACTACTTTTATGCAACATGAGGTGGAGACTTTATATGAAGCCTAAGAGATGTACAAAAAAATGTTACGTAAGTGCCTACATAATAGATTGCTTGAATAGTTATAATTACAAATTTTTTATAGCAGGCTTGGAAGTTCAACTAAAACTTTGGTAGATGCAGCAATAGAGAGTTTGCTAATAAGTAAAACTCATGAAGTGATAAAAGATATGGTTGTTAATGCATATCAATGGCCTACTAATCATTCCATGCTAAGGAGGACTTTAAGAGTCCATGAAATTAACAATTATCTGCAATTTCAGCTCATGTAGCAACCTTATCTAAGCATATTGGTTTCTTAATAACTAATACAATTCACACTTCAACTAAAGTTTGTGAATTATGCAATGACTCTCACTCTAGTACTTAATGCGAAGTTGGTAACCCATTTGTTAGGAACTTCAATAAGCAGAGTAATCTTTTTATCGACACTTATATTTAAAGCGTGTCAAATCATCCAAATTTTCATGAAAAGACAATTAGAATGCAATGAAGCCACTAGTTAATTTATAACCACCTCAATCTGTGCCAAACAAGATGTTTTTGGAAAATGCTTTTGCCTAGTTGACTATAAAAACAAGCCAATTTATGGAAAGAACAAATGCATCAATATAAAATTTGGAGGTATAAGTGGGATAAATAGTTGATATGCTCAATATCAAATCCAAGCCATACAGAGACAAATCCAAAAGAGTATGTTAATGCGATTATATTAAGGATTGGCAAAGAGTTGGATAAACTAGTTCAACAAATAGGAAAGACTACTAAGCCATCTGAATTACAAGAAAAGGAACTACATGGTAAGTCAAGGAAAACATCTCATAAGGCAGTTAAAGAGAAGAGACTAAAGCTATTTCTAGATAATCTGCCATATTATGTTCCACCAATTACATTTCCTCAACGATTCTAAAAGCAGAATTTAGATAAGCAATTTTCTAAATTTCTTGATGTTTTTAAGAAATTGCACATTAACACTTCTTTTGCTGCTACTTTAGAACATATGCCTAGCTATGCTAAGTTTATGAAGAAGATTCTCTCTATAAGAAAAAAAAAACTAAAAGAGCATGAAATAGTTGCATTAACTGAAGAATGTAATGCTATTCTACAAAAGAAATTGCCATCTAAACAATATGATCTAGGGAGTTTTACCATCCCATGCACTATAGGAAATTTATTTTTTGATAAAGCCTAGCTAATGAAGTATTTGCATTATTTGGAAGATAAAACACCAATTTAATCAAATAACTACTTAAAGAGCTTGGTAAATAACCCTCTAGCCCACTACCATCGACTAAGAAAACACTTGTCTTAGAGCCTAAGCCAATACCCGCCCATGTGAGGTATACTTCCATGAGGAATGCTTATGAAAATGCTAAGTTATACAAAGAGCAAAAAAAAGTGGCATACCAATCATAACTTACTACAAGAATTTATCCCTGGGCAAAAGATGTTACTTTACACCTCAAATCTACCATGGTTTGCTAGCAACTATCACTCTAATTGGTTAGGTCTGCTCACAGTGGTTCAAGTCCATCCCTATGGTTTAGTGGAGATACAAGGTGGATTAGCGATTTAAAACAAATAGGCAAAGTCCAAAAAGCTACATTGATGATGAGATGGATTCACAAAAATCTTCCATTACTCTAGTGGATGCCATGCAAAACTAGTCAAAGCAAGACATGTTGAAGACTATAAAACAAATGCTTCTTGGGAGGTAATGCAAGTATTATAAAACTTTTGCATTTTGCTTTTGATTATTTTAAGCATTTTTACTTTTTGATTTGTACATGATTAAATATTATGTTTTCACTTTAATTTCTGGTCTTAAAGCAAGCTTGAGGGTTGAATTATTCTTTGCTTAAGTAATCTAGTCTTTTTGGAGCCAATAAGGAAATGGAATACAACTACAAAACTAAAAAATAGCAAGCAGAGCATCTAAACACTAGATTTTAACACCTAGGCACTGTGAACCCGAAAGAACAAAAACCTAAAACCTCTAAATTTTCTTTCTTTCTTTATCATCAACTATTCCTTATTTCTTCACAGTATGTTTTTCAACCTCCATTCTTATTCGTTGCCATTACTAATAAAGATAACGCAGAAACTGAGAATTGACACAACCAATTCTTCAAGGAAGTCCTCTACACCATTTTACATTGGAGACAATGTTAATTCTAAGTTTATGAGTAGGATTTTAGTTTTAATTTTAGTTACTTTTTGGTGTTATTTTACTATTTTCTATCTTTTCTCTTTATCATTTCTAGGTTGTTTAGGTTTTTTAAGTAATGATGAGCATTACTTCTTCGTTAGTCAATGATAGGAAACATGATTGAACTAGATTTATAGCAATTGAAAGGGGATGAATATTGTGTTTGTGTGTATGCTTGATTCAAATGTTGATTTTATTCTTACTTGTGATTCTTTGAAATTTTGAGCACGTAGACATTAATACTAAATGACTTTACTTTCTTAGACAAAGTTCATCTGAATGTAGCAATTTATAATATCTCATGAGTTCTAGAACCTATTTAATTATAGTTTGAGGTGAAATACTTGGATATATAAAATTAAAGAGATGATTTAAGGTATCTTTGGACAGCTTGAGCCTTTCGAGTTACCTTTGCTATATATTTATCCCTAGTACACCTCATTAAGCGTAATTGTATCTTTTCTTAGAAACCTACAATTTTAGCCTACCCTTCAATTGATTTTTCAACTTTTTAAACTTCACTTTCATGCATGTTACTTATTCAAGGAAAATAATTGAAAGTTTAATTTCTTTTGGAAGGATAGGGGGAGTTATAAAAAATTTTAGCAAATAAATACCTTTACATTTGAAAAAAAAAAGAAAAAAAGAGAGAGAAAGTGAAAATTTAGCAATGTCCATAGGCCAAAATGCAAAGAAAAAAGTTTAGAGGTGTAGTAAAAAAAATAGTTGACACAAGAAAAAGTCAAATCAAGTGTGAGGGTGTTACTTGGAAAATCGAATGAGCTTCAAAAGAGGTCCTAGAATGAGTAATGTGCTATGAGTCATATGAGCCACATTAATATCCATTATCATACTATTAACCTAGCCTATCATTTTAAGCTTAGTACAGTCTTAATGATTTTGATGTTGTGATAGTCTAAAATAGTGGAGAGTGACATGAAAAGCAGGCCTATGGAATTCTAAAAATTGGTCATCTAAGGATAACTTATAATTACTGTTTGGATGAACTGATCTGACTGTAAATAGTAAGGTGTGAAATGGCTAATATAGATACACACTTAAGAAATCTAAGTAAGAAGATGAATTGGCATATAAGTTGAATTCTACACATCCATGACATTAAGAGTTTTTTTGTAGCTAAAACTATGTGGTTTAGGTCATGTCAAATGAATTAAATCAAATCATTACTTACTGATCTTTAGGTTTTGTTTTTTTTCTTTGCTTGAAGACCAGCAAAGTGTTACGTTTAGTGGTATTTAATGAGTGAGTTTTATACTTATGAATTATATATAATTTTATTTAAAATTTGGTTGATTTTTGAAAAATTATAGTACTTTTATATATTTTTTGGGTTTACTTTACAACTTGGATGAATTTTGATAAAACTAGATCATTTAAGGCTTTTTGGGATTTACAAGCTAAAAAGATGGTATTAAGGCATTGAAAGATGATTTAGAAGAAAATTTCCAAAAAAGGTAGAGCCTAGGCACCAGTCTTTAGAGCCTAGGCATTGGTGGCATCACAAGAGCAGAAAATTCTAGCAAGGATTGAGTGCCTTAGCGCTCAATCCTGGCACCTAGGCGCTACGACCAAATAGGATTTTAACCTGATTTTCCATATGTGGCCATATAATGCTTAGATATAAATATATGATTCTAGGTCTCAAACAATGTTGGAAAACTTTTGGATCTAAAAGGGAGACGATGGCTATAACATCAAAATTTAATTAGAGTTTTTTTCTTTTTTTCTTATTTTTCTATAATCAAGTTTAAATCCTGTTAGGATTTTCTTTAATTTTAACATGAATTAGATTTTTTTTAAGGCTACAATATAGCTTAACTGTGATGTTTTGAATTATCTTTTCAATCTAGTTGATGAGTAGCCTAACTATTATGTTTTGAATTATTTCCCCTAATTGAGTATTCTTCACTATTCTTAATGCTTGTAGTTAACTGGCCATTAATTAGATGATGTGTTAATCATAATGACACTAAGAGGAGATTTATGTGTCTCATTTCATTGTTTTGAATACCATAAATTGCATGAGATATGGGAGTCCATGGGCATTGTTTGTGTAGTCATAAAAGGGAACCATAGAGCTTAATGAATCTTTAATTATTCTTATCCATTTTTAGGCATATAGAGGATTATCATTTAAAGATGTTTTTGTTAGACCCTGGCTAGGCAAAATTTTAAGAATATTGACTAGCAATTGTGATGGTACTTTTAGATTAATAAGAGAGATAATTCAAGTTAGATTTGTTACGGTGAAATAAGAAACCCTAGGTTTTTAGTTAATTGATATTTTCAGTTTAATTTCTATGTTTTATTTAGTTTAGTTTTATTTTATTTTTCTTTCAAATTTTCTAGGTCAATTTTCTATTCATTCAAATAAAATTAGAGTTATTATAAATCCTATAGTTAGTAATTAATCAATCTTTATAGGACGACGCTTGATATATTTATCATTTTGTTACTTGTTAATGATTACGTGCACTTACATTCACAAAATCACACAACATTGTGTGAGTAGAATTATGGAATGTTTTACTACTCCTCAATTATCTCTTATTATCAACAGAGAAAGGAAATAGCCTTTCAACCCACAAAAGAGGCTACGACAAGGGGACTTTTTTTCACCTTATCTTTTCGATGATGGTAGCCAATGGTCTTTCTTGTTTGATTAAGAAAGCCATATCTATGGTAGTTCTCTAAGGGTACAAATTAATAGAGGATGTCCCTCCTTGATCCTTCTCCTAATTATGGATGATTATCTATTAGTTGCCCCAAACCAATATTCAAAATTGTGAAAAAAATTTTAAAGATTTTTGGAAATTTAATAATGTTTGGACCAGTCTGTTAATTTTACCAAATCGATTACTTTCTTTTCTTAATACTAGACCAAATATATAAGTGGCTATTTAAGAAAATGTGAGGGTTTAATCCCTGAATGTAGGATGTAAATATCTTCTCCTCTCCCTAGTGTAGGGGTGTGGGAAGAAAAAAGCTTTAGGGTTTGTTTTTTATAAAGTTTATAAAAAAAGAGCAAAGTTGGAAAAGAAAGCTCTTGTCCCATGCAAGCAATAAAGTCCTATTTAAGGTTGTCACCTCAATGGTACTGGTTTATGTGATGCAATGTTTTAAATTACATTTAAGTTTATGCCAAGAATTGAATTCACTCCTTAGTAGGTTCTAGTGTCTAATATGGAAAGTGATAGAATTCATTGGCTAAGGTGGAGCATATTGGTAGTTACCAAAGTTAAAGAAGGAATAAGGTTTAGGGATTTTCAAATTTTCAACAAAGCTTTATGGGTGAAACAAGTTTAGAGGTTCTTAAAAGAGCCAAATGCTTTATGGGCTAAAATTATGAAAAAGATCTATTTTCCATTATCTTCTTTGCTTGATGCTTAAAAAACTTGAAACTCATCCTGGGCATGGAAGAGCCTTTGTAAAGAGTTAAAGTGTTAAAGGAAGGGGTTCGATAAAATGTTTGCAATGGAAAGTATGTTTTTATTTGGCATAATAGATGGGTGCCATCCCTTCCCTCATTTAAAGTTTCTTCCACCCCTTCTGCCAACTCTAGGCCAGTGTTAGTGGAGCATTTGATCAACCTAGCTCAAAAATCATGGAAGACTAGTTTACTCAAAGAGCTGTTCAAAATGAGGATGTAAAGTTAAGGTCATGCTCAATTGAATAAAGAAAATAAATTTAATAAACATTATTAAATTATGCAATGGAAAAATTAAATTAAAACAATATCAAATTCCATTGAAAGGTCAACTTGCACATTTTTTAATTGATCTAAAAATTCAAGGACACAAAAAAATTTTATACCTCAAATCGAGATTGTTAAGATCCTCAGCTAGATCACATATCAACTTTTTCTTATACACTGAGCCCGATTATTGCAAACCAAAGCCATGTAATTATCTAGCCAACAACGGTCATCCATAAGGGTGATTCAAGAAACCTTCACAAGGTTGGGCTCATGTTTTGCCAGAAACTATGCTAGCAACTTGGGCTTTATAAACCTTTCCTTGGTCAATACCTTTGTGTGTTAAAAAGCCAAGAGGATGGAAACAATTTCCATATCCAAAGTTAGCATGCAGCAAAACATCATAAACATGAAAAACACATATATTGAAAAAAATAAAAGATGACAAAACATTATAAATATGTAACTAAGGTTTGTTCTCATCAAATTATAGGTATAGTTACACTTAAGCCCCTAAACTAATTAAACTTTTCAACTTAGTCCCTAAGAGATCATTATCTCTACAATTTAATCCAATCCCAGTTTAATTCCATAAAATCACCTTTATTCATGTGACTATTAAATTGGTGAAGAACAATTTATATTTATAGACCATAATTGGCATCTAGCAATGCACCATAGCCATCCAAATGATAAAAAAGTTAATGCAATTTTTGACAAGTCTTTCTGTGTATAGTATGTCAGCGTAATTTGATCCTTTCATCATATTTCCCAGAAAAGGCAAGAGCATGGTGCAATGTCTATTCTTAACCCTATCTATATTAGTCCTACAGCCCGTACATATTAACTCCATAATTAGTATTGACTTGGCCAAGGACTTCTAAGTTAAAAGGGACCAAGAACAATCAAAATATGTCCCCTTATATCACTTATGGTGATGAATGCTTTCTAGACCAATAATCCATCTTTCGTATGCTTCATATCATACCCAAATCCACCTTACCTTAAGTATCAATCAAAGTGAAACCCAACCATGATGATCTCTAAGTATTTTAATTGACATACAAGCTGACCTAATGTCACAAGTCTAAGGGTTACACCACTGACACATGAGAGTATTTTCATAAACACTTGAATGAAATACCAAATAGAACTCTCATAGCGGATCATATTCAGTAAACTTGTTGCCTTAATAAGTACCCATATGTTATACTTAAGTATCATATTACTTTAACTCATGAGATTAGTTGCATGCATCATATGCATGAAGGCTTAATATATACCAATCTTTAGGCATTTTTAATGCCCCATCTTGATAATATGATGACAGAAGCGATTTTAGAAACAAGACTTTAATATAAAAGGATATCACAATCATAGCTCTTTACAATTCCTTTATAAGGCCAATATGATTCATGAGCTTTATCTTTATAAGTCATAAATAACAATTACTATATAGTTCTACGGGTAAAGAAATACCTCATTGCATTAATCTAATAATGATGTATTTTACATTAAACAACTAAAACCTAACGCGTTACAAGCAAATCCAATTGCCTTCCAAGGCTTACACTAATAATCTACCGCTAGCTCTGAAGTTAATCACCCATATGTATAGGCCCTATACTCTCCATATTGCAATCATTTTCTATTGGGTCAACACTTTAGTGAAAGGATTAACTAAGTTATCCTTTGTGGCTACACTTTCCATAAATATATCATGTCTTTTAACAAAGTCTCCACTTACATGGTATTGCTGCAGTACATGTTTGGACTTATGATAAGACCTTGGTTCTTAGCCTAAGCTATGACTTCATTATTATCACAATAGAGTGGCACTAGATCAAAAATGTTAGGAACCACATCAAGGTCATTAAATGAACTTATTCATCCAAACAATCTTTTTTATAACCTCGTACATAAATATATACTCTACTTCAATTGTTGATTCTACAGTTATTTAATGCTTGGAAGTTTTCCAACTAACTACAGCACTTTTCATATATAATCACCTTGTGATATAATGTCATCCTAGTCTAATTAGAAATTAGATTTAGTGTAACCCCTTACAAAGAGTTTAACCCCTCTAAAGACCATAAATATATTTCTAGTCCTTTATAAGTACTTTAAGATGTACTTTACAACGGTCCAGTGATATTCACTATATTGCTTTGGTACTTGCTCATGACATTCAAAGTGTATGGTACATTCAGTCTAGTATACAACACGGCATACATGATAGACCCCATAAATGAAGCATATGGAATGTTATTCATCCATGTCCCATCATCTAATGTCTTAGGACACATTTCTTTAATGTATACCATGTACCATAGGCAATTTTCCTCTTTTACAAATTTACATTCTAAACTCTTTAACAACTTGCCTATGTAAGAGAATTGGAATAAACCAAGCAATTGTTTCGATCTATCTCTATAGATTTGAATTCCTAGAATAAATGCAACTTCTCCCAAGTCCCTCTTAGAGAATTGTTTAGATAGCCAGACCTTAGTGGTTTACAGAATAGGTATATTGTTTCCATGAGCCATATGTTATTATCATATAGCATTGGGAAAATAATGGCTTGCCTATATATCTTATTTTTCGATAAAAAATTCATATTTTCTTGGAGCTTGCCTGATTAAACTAGATTGGTAGAGTAATTATGTTTCTAGAGTTTTGGATTAAGCATAAATGATTCATCTTAAACTCAGGTTCCATAAATTTTTCATTGTTTGGTTCTTGAACTTCTTTAAGATTGACTTTACTCCCACTATTCTCTTCTAGTAAAAACTCTATCTCTGGAACACAACATGTTTTGAATCAAACATATTTTGTTCAACTAGGTGTATAGTAATATCCCTAAGTTTCTTTAAGATACACCATAAATATACATTTGTGTAATCTAGCTCCAAGCTTATAAGATGTTGTTTGCTTCACTTAAATAAGATAACCCTAAATCTTAAGATAAGACAATAATTGTCTCTTACCATGCCACATCTCATATGGCATCATATCCAACAATTTAGATGAAACCCTAATCAAAAGATAAGAGATTATTTTTAAGGTATACCCCTAAAAGGATATCAAAAGGTTAGTCTTAGACATCATGGAAAAAGCCATGTCCAACAATGTTTGGTTCCTTTTTTTAGACACTCTATTGTGTAATAGAGTTCCAAGTGGAGTACATTGTGACAGAATACCATTTTCTGTCTAATGGGCTAAGAATTTTTCACTTAAATATTCTTTTCATTGATTGAATCTAATAGCTAGAGTATTTTCACCAGTTTATTTCTCTACTTTGACCCCTAAACTCTTTAAACTTTTCAAAAAATTTAGACTTGTACTTCATCAAGTATACGTAACAATACCTTGAGTGATCATCGATAAAGGTAATGAAGTAGGAATATCTATTTTTAGCCATTGTGTTCAGTGGTCTTTATACATCTGTATGTATTAGGCCTAATAAAACATTAGCCCTTTCATTTTTACCAATGAACAGAGTCTAGGTCATCTTGTCAAGGAGACAACATTCATATTTCCTATATAAATCATAATCAAATGGGTTGAGGTAGACATGTGTATGCAACTTTGGCTATTTAAGTCTCATTAAAATGCCTAAGCTTATAATGTTAGATATGGGTCTTTGTTGGATTATTTTTTTTTACTTTTTTCACATTCATATTGAGCATAGGCATTGCAGGATCCAACACAAGTAGCCTATTCTATAATTAGGTTGATCCATAAACCATCTAATTTTGGATGATCGAGCAACTATTGCCTTTCATCTTAAATAAGAAACCATTATTAGGAGTGAGGTATAAGACTGAAATGATGTTTCTAGACAATCTTGGAATATAAAGACATTCTTTGAGTTCCAAGGTTGTGCCTAAGGGCAATGATAAGGCACAGATCACAATGGCAATGGTTGCAACTCTGACGCCATTACTCATAATTTAGGATCACTTCATTAGAGCCCAATCATCCACTGCTTTTAACAATCATAGTCACTATATAAGTGTGATCCACTTCCCAAATCAATTATCGAGGTAGTTGAATCAATAGCAAAGTGGTTCAACTCAATCATGAACATGTGGGAGTAAGCAACCTTCCATTTATTGAGAATGTTTCTCAATCTTTCATACTTGTCCAAATACTTAAGGCTAATCTCATCAAATATGCCTCAAAATACAATTAGTATAAATCTTATTTCAATAACTTAGTATGAAAAAGTATAAATTAGTTTTTTCATGTAACTAAACCAATTTAAGATGAGGTATTAAAGCTTTATTGGTTCTCAAACTACTTTTTTGAGATAATAGCTTTCACTATTATTCGAAAATCTCTTTATGGTATTTCTAGTAGGCCGAGACCCTTTTCAATATGTTGCAACCTTGAGTGACTCAACAAATCATGATAAGCCTAATTGGGTAGTTAACATTGCTTATCAATTGCATCTCTATGTAACTCCCAAATTAGTTAGGTGGTAACGCATTTGCCTAAATACCTTACATGCATTTTGCCTAACTATCACCTCTAATGCAATATGGTTAGGATTGTAAGCATCCGAACAATAAAACATTAGTTGAGTAAGGCCATCATTCATAACTTAAGCAGTTCAAATAACAGTTTGACTTTAAGTGACTTAAAAAGTCTCCTGAAGACAAAAATTAGGTATCTTGTTATGAATGATTGAAGGAAACTTAATCATGCAAAGTATATGAATTAGTATTATGTGAGAGATTTCATTTATTCAATTTAGTTATTTAGGTCTCATCTGGTTAACATGTATAGCATTTATAACGTCGCATAAAATAAATCTACTATCATGCTTTCTAGTTGGATGATTAGGGACTTTATCTAATGCAATATCCTTGAGCCATCGAAGGATATTGCTTGGTCAATTCCTAGGTGATTACATACATAAACTTCTCAAGCTTTAATATAGTCTCCTAGGCTTCATGGCACCTTCAGTTGGATCTCCTTCTTTAGGTTAAAAAAATTTTCTAAACTAATCTTAATTTTACACTTTGATTTAACTAATTAAATTTATAATAAATAAACCTCGAGTTATATTTGAGGGGAATTAGGTGAGAAAAGAAATTTATAACCTCAAAAAACAATAGATGAAATAGGGTATGCAGACCTTATTTATAAAATAAATACCATGAAAAACAATCAACCATCCATAATCACATTGGGTCTAAGTCATAATCATCCCATATATTCACAAACAATATCATAAACATATAATTATATTTTAATTTCCAGTTACCATTTTGATATATATACTTGAACTTATATTTAATTTAATTAAGAAAACTATTTTTCTTATACGACTAACATTTATTCTAATCACATTCGAATAAATCCTACTCCTGTTAGGATTAATCAATTAAATCAAATATTATCTAATTAAACAATTTAATTGGAAATAAAACATGTTAATTTTATTTATGATAATTAGAATTTAACTTACACCAAAACACTAGCTTCATAAGCTTGCATTGTGGGGGTAAGAATTTATGGAGATCCATGTACTTTGTGACTTCTCCTAATTCAAATCAAATGCATCAACCACTGAATGATAGAATTTAAGCATGATTGAACTATTCTTTGTTGCAAACTTTGATGTAAATAATTCATTGGAGAAGTAGGAGCTAGCAGCATCTAATGCCGTCACATTAATATATATCCAAAGAACATGGTGCTGCACCTAATGCAGCGACAAGTAACTGCCAACTGCTGCATCTTTAAAGCAGGGCATATGGCCTCAAATAAAGGAAGTAAAGTTGCTTTCATTACAGCAACAGCTGCCACCATCCATGCAGCCAAGGTGCTGCTAGTAGCTTTATAAGGCAGCCATAAATATAGCCCAAGGACACATTATTTGCTACTCCATTTTGCTCTCTAATTTTGCTACTTTTAGTTGTGCCACCTGGTGCTTCCACAAGCAGTTGCTGTCAAGCAACTTTCTTGCTGCATGGACGTATGTCCATCAAGTTACCATGTAGCCATGCAAGAAAGCTAATGCATCGTGCGCCAACAAGGTTGGCTGACATGCTATGTCAAGTTACCGCTATATGATTCATAAGCAGCTACTAATGCCACGAGGCCATTACCCTCTTCCCAAAAGACATGCCTGATAGGATGTGCAGCGCACCCTCTTATATACCTAAAGACCTTCCTTTTCTTATCCGATGTGGGATTAATGCACCTTGCCTACTTCTTTAGAGCGCTTAGCATGACATTCTCCCCCACCCAATCTTGTGAGGTCCCTGTATCCTACCTTTAGCGTGTTTGGCATGGAGTCACGGTTGGTCCCCCTACCTACCCCACCCGTTGGGGTGCTCGACGTGAAATCAGATAGTCAAGGGTTGGCATTGATACCAACTGTCATAGGCTCAAACTTTAGCCTAGCAAATTGCATGGCCTTAGGCTTAGGATTGGTTCCTTATATGCCTATATCATCCTAGAAACACTCAAAAGAAGAATCTAAATTCCCTAAAGGCACTGAAGCTAAAAGCTTAAAAGCAAAAAAAAAGAACACCAAGAGAATAGAGAGGAATGCTTAAATGTATTTCTCAAGTGTTTGATTTTCTGTCTGAGATGCCATCTCTACTATTAATACCTTCACGAACTTCTGGCTTTGATACCACTTGTCACGGGGCCATTACCCTATTCCCAAAAGACGTGCTTGATAGGATGTGCAGCGCACCCACTTATATACCTAAAGACCTTCCCTTTCTTATCAGACGTGGGATTAATACACCTTGCCTACTTCTTTGGAGTGCTTGGCGTGACATTAGCAATAGCTAGAACACCTTGACTTTGGTGGCAGCAACTTTGAAGACCAAATAGAGCAACATAAATGTGCCAACAAGTAGCCCATGGCTGCTGCTGCAATTTATGCAATAATCGCGCCTATGCACCCCTAAAACGCAACGTGTCTTTGTATTTTCGATGCACGATTTTTCTATCAACAAGAACAATTCTTGATTGATTTAATACTATAGAAATATCTAAATTTTGTGGCATCCAAAAATCGTAAGAATCTGCATGAACAATTCTCAATTGACGTCAACTAATTATATCAACAATTAATTTATCAAAAATAATTTTTAAACTAATTAATAAAATAAAGTAACATGAATTAGTTGTTGCAATAATTGAAATTAAATTACAACAATTTTAAAAAATTTTAGTTATAAAATTGGATCAAGAAAAATTCCAGAATCAAATTATTTTGAAAACGGTAATAATTAAAACATGAGATCAGTTAAAATGACACAATAGAGGCTTGGCTACCGCTTGTTAGAATCTGGGTCATGCTTAATCAAATAAATAAAATAAATTTAACAACTATTATTAAATTATGCAGTAGAAAAATTAAATTAAAATAATATCAAATTTCATAGAAGGTTCAACTTATGTTTTTTTTAATTAGTCAATCTAAAAATTCAAGAACCTTAATGGGGATTGTCAAGATCCCTAGCTAGATCTGATCGTCTCTTGTTCTTGCACACTAAGTGCAGTTGTCGCAAACCAAAGCCGTCTGATTGTCCAATCCATTGGTGATCCACACAGGTAACTTGATAAACCTTAACAAGGTTGGGATCATGCTTTGTTGGTAGCCATGCTACCGGCTTATGTTTCATTAACCTTCCCTTGACTGACACCTTTGCCGCATTAAAAAGCCGACAATATGGAAATGATTTTTTCACATCCAAAGTTGGCTTTTGATAAAATATCATAAACATGAAAAACATATTCATCCAAAAAATAAAGGACAACAAACATTATAAATATATAGCAAGGGTTTTTGCATATTAAATTATTGGTGTAATTGCATGTAGGCCCTTAGATTGATTATACTTTTCAATTTAATCCCTAAGAGATCATTATCTTTATAATTTAATTTAATCCTATTTTAATTCCATAATAACACCTTTATGTGTGTGATCCATTATGCCCTTAACACGTTGGCAATAAATTTAAATTAAATCGATTAAGCAATTATCATAGCCACCCAAATGCCAAGAGAGTTAACACGATTTTTGACAAGCCTTTCAGTGTACATTATGTCAGTGTAATTTGATCCTTTCATCATATATCCTAAAACAGACAGGAACATGGTGCAGTGTCTACTCTTAGCCTTATCCATATTAGACCTACAACCCCTATGTGTTAACTTCATAATCAATATTGCCTTGGCCAAGGACTTTTAAGTTAACATGAGCCAGGAACAATTGAGATATGTCCATTCTATCAATAAGGGTCATGAATCTTCTCTAGACCACTCATCCACCTTTAATATGCTTTATATCTTACCCAAAACCCCCTACCTTAAGCATCCATTAAAATGGACCCGATTGTAATGATCTCTAAGTATGTTAATTCATATACAAAGTGACCTAGTGTCACAAGTCTTGGGATTACTTACACTACTGACATGTGAGAGTATTTTCATCTATACTTGAGTGAAATACTAGATGGAACTCTCATAACAGGTCACATTTAGTGAACTTGTAACCATAATAATCACCTTTACATTATGCTTAAGTCTCAATATACTTTTACTCATGAGTTCAGTTGCATGCATTATATGCTAGTCTATGTGTATTGTCAATGCCCCATCTTGACAATACGATAACTGAGAATGAGTTTAGATACATGGCTTTGATGTGTAACGATCTCACAATTGTAACTCTTTATAATTACTATACAAGGCTAATGTGTTTCATAAGGTTTATCTTTATAAGTCATAAAAAACAAATACTATATAGTCTTTTGGATAAAGCAATACCTCATTGCATAAATCAAATAATAATGTATTTTACATGCAACAACTTAAACCTAACATGTTACAAGCAAATCCAATTGGCTTGCAAGGCTCACATTAACTAAAGATTTCAACATTATTCTTAAAATCCCAATAGGGTGCCCTAATACTGTGAATTCCCTTGTCTAGCATTTTTTTCAAGAGACAACATTTTTTTGTTTAAATTTATTTATCATCTGCTCTCTAGTGCTCTCTATGGCTTTGATTCTCACCTCTAGCAGTTACCTGTTGCTCTAATAATAAAGAAAAATTGTATTGGGGGTCTATCATAACAACATCGCATCTAATGAAAATCTATTCCATTGGTCTCGATCCTCTTCTATTATGTCCTTTAGGTATAAGACAAAGGTTGAATCTCTTGAACATATTCTTTACTATTTTTCTTTCTGCAAATGCAACATGGGATGCTTCCAATTTTAACTACAGGCCATAAAAGGAAGGTTTTATGAGATTTTTTAAACGATAGAGTGAGATGGTTAGACAGCTCCCTGATTTTAGTTGTTTTAGTTCAAAAAGACTTATTGCATACTTATGTTGGCATTTATGGAAAGCAAGAAATACTTTTGTCTTTAAAGGTTGTGTGGGAAATCCAATCCAAGTTTTGTGGGTGGCCTTTTTTTATTATCAGGAATTTATGAAAAGAATTTTCTTTAACTACTTTGTTATCTTTATTAGCTTTGAATCAATCTCAATTTTGATATAACAAAAACTTAAGTTTAATTAACTTATGTTTAAATATTTCTAAGTTAGTATTTTTACATAGGTCATTCTTAAAAACACTTTAAAAAATACTAGAATTTATTTTAAGCAGTCAAAAATGTGTTTTTAATGCTAAAATTTGTATAAAACATTTTTAGATAAGTTTTATATGTTTTAAAGTCATGAAAAACCCCTTAAAGATGATTTTTATATGAATGTATCCATACAATAGGTGTACGTATTGATACACTGCTTGGTAATAGCTAAATAACCTTAAAACCCTAAAATCATTATTAATGTACTATATATGTATCAAGATAGGTTGTTCTGTATTGATATGGAACTATTTAATGGTCATATTTTTTACTGTTAAACACAATGTATCAATAGTTACTTAATTGTATTGATACAAAGGCATGGAGAACAAAGGAAAATCACATTTTGAAGGCTCCAACAGCTATATTCCTTCACCCAATATCCCTAATGGCTATATTCATAATCAAGGCTATAAAGAAGCCTTTTCAACACCTCCAACACCATAAAGAACCAAGAAAAAGAGATTAGAGTTATATTTTGCATTTCTCACATTTATTTTTCTAAGTAGTTGATATTTGTATATGAATAATTCTTCTTATCTTTGTATAATTTGTATTATATCATTGTAATCATCATTTCTTGAGCTCAAATTTGTAAAACTTAACCTTCTAGAGGTCTTTTCTTTGCTTACACCTAAATTTTTGTATAAAAGAGAGGTTACTACCTTAGTCATGAAAAGTTAGAGAGGTTATTATCTTATCCTAGAAAGATAGAGAGGTTGCTACCTTAGCCTTAAAAGATAGAGAAGTTTTTACCCAAAATTTATAAGCAGGGATAGGGTCTTATCTCAGCCATAAAAGACAAGGAAAAGGTTTCTATCTAATACTTAAAAGACAGGAAGTTGTAAAAGTTATACTTTATCCTTGAAAGATAGATGATTCAAGTTAGTGAATCAAAGAACTCTTCAGCAAGTGAAACCAAGGGAGAGGACATAGGCAAGTGAAGTTGAACCTCTACAAATCATTGTGTTTGCTTATCTGTCCCTTACTAATTTATCTTGTTTATTTTACTATCTTTTAACTCTAAATTATTCACTATTAAGCTTTCTCAATTTAGACATTCAAAGTTTTAATTCAAAAAAGATTTTAAGAAATCAGTTCACCCTTCTTGATTTTTGTCACCACAATCAACGTCTAACATACTTCTTATCCTATTTTAAGAAAACACCAAGTTAAATAGCTAAAACCCTATCCGGGGTTAATTGTGATGCTTTTTTTATGTTAATTCTCAGAATGCAAGAATTAATACCATTGCTAGGAATAGTTATGGGTTCATTGTTGATCGTGTTAATGCTATGGTTCAATTAGATTCAGCTTTAATTGTTGAACTTTGGCATTTCAACTTAGAGATGCTCTTGTTTAGCTTGGATAAATGTTATTGTGGAATTAGCGAATGAAGGCCTTATTAAAGGAATAAATGCGGCAGCTGATCCTTGTTGGGAAACAATGGTTGTTGAAGAAGATATTCGATTAATGGTTAATTTTGTTACTGCCTTGTCTTTTATGTATGTTAAAAGGGAAATAAATCATGCTGTTGATTGGATTGCAAGAAACCAATGACTAGAAGGTGTTGCTGGGACTAGGTTAACCACCCTCCTTCTAACTTTATCAATGCTTTGATGTAATGAGTTTTTAGGCTTTATGTTTTAATGTAATAAATGTATGATTTAATGATGATTCAAAAAATATAAATTTTCAAAGCATAACGAGAGGCATATTCGAGCAAAAAATAAAATATTTAATTTTTTCATCATCTTTTTTATTTTTTAATGCTTTCATTGTTTTATTGTAAAAATATAAAGTGATAAATCTACTTTTGTTATTATTTTACAATAATGTATTTTTTAAAAAAAATAATAAAGAATAATGGAAAATATTTCTAACCCTTTTATACATAAAAATAAAAAATTATTTAGAAAGTTCACCAATAATTATATTTATTAATTTTTAAAAAAATAAATTAAAATTATAATAAAAACAAAATAGAGTTTTCTTCTTTTTTTCTTTTCTTTTCGTGTTCCCCATTTCTTTTTCTTCATTTTTTAGTCAGCTAGTTGCCTATATCACGAGCTTAGACTTTAGCTTAGCAAACCATGCAGCCTTAGGCTTGCAAATCACTTCCTTGTATACCTAAGCTAGTCTAAAAACTCTCAAAAAGAGAATTCAAATTCCCCTACGGCACTGAAGCTAAAAGCTTAGCAAAACTAAGCAAGAAAATAGAATATAAGAAGAATAGAGAGGAATGCTCAATGTATTACTCTGGTCTTTTATGATACAAATGAGGCTAGGGATGCCTCTATTTATAATTGAATTCTTCATACATCAATGGCTCAGATCAAATCTAATAGACAGCTAAAATTACACTTATCTACAAATATCTAGAATCCTAGATAAATATAAACTTTATCAACTTTATTCTGTAGAGTTTCAAGTAAGATAGAGTAGTTGTTTGACTAAATCACCAAGCTTTTAGAAACTCTAAGTAGACTAGGCCTTTTAGAATTCTCCAAGTATTGGGCTTATTTGGTGGGCCAAGTTGCTACATGTAACTTGTGTCTTTAAGCCCGGGCTAGTAAGTGCGGCCTATCATATCATATTCTGCCTCACCTATTCCAGTAGCCCCCTCATCACGTCTTTCGAATGGAACTACTCAATTTTATTCAAAAACTACCGAAATGCCTCTGCTAGTTCCCATCTCACCTCATTGTCAAGTTGTCTTTTCCATCGAAAAAAATACTTATGCCTAGGCCTATAACTCTTTTGCCATACCATTTAATCTATAAGAATACTTTGTACATCTCTATCATAAAAGGCCTTCACTCCTATGGTCACGTGGTACGATTTGCCTGGATTTGATCCTCCGGATTCTCATAGAATGGCTTAAACATGCTTGCATGGAAAATAGGCTACACCTTGAGCTTTTCCAACAAATCAAGTTTATAAGCCACCTTGCTTACCCATTTAAGAACTATGAAAGGACACTCATATCTCTACACAAGCCCTCTATGCATGCCTAGGTTTTGTAAAACCTAGAGAAATTTGACAAGGACTAAATATCCAATTTGAAATGTCATACCTTTGCATTTTTTATTTACCACTTTTTGGTCATTTTCCTACCTATTTAGATAAGCCTTGGCTAAGTTAATCTATTCTTGCCAAGCCTAAGTAAACCTATAAGTTGCTGGGTATGGTCCCTTATAACTCTACTATAATAAAGCATTTATTTTTTTGATCTGCCTATCTTGCATCAACACTCTTTCATTAGCGAAGTTTGATGCATTAATCTTACCCACCTCTCTCTTATGTGGAAGTCCCT
>JBBYHM010362557.1:6039-20178 GCA_038381775.1 Adansonia rubrostipa | reverse complement strand
TATAAAAAACACCAACCTCCTAAGCACAAGTGTTTATAGCCAAGCCGAATTTTTTTACTTAAATTCGATCAAACTTGATGCGTAGTTTATTATTTAAAAAATAAAATATTATTTTTATATTAATATTTATTTTTTTATAATTAAATTTAAATAAAAATATGTATATTAGTTAAATAGTAATTTAAAATAATTTAAATTAATTAAAATAATTAATTATAATATTCAAATCTAATCAAATACAAATAAAATAAAACTGTCCGACCTTTAAACAGTTTAACCCCTAGCACACAAAGCTTTGTTCTTTTTTTTTTTTTTTGGTTTTTTTTGCTTTAACAATTACTATAGATATTGAAACATTCCAGGATAATACGAATCACCAGCTCCCAAACTATCCGTCATTGTCCTAATAAATTTATAATACAGTAAATTCTAACTCTAGGTAACATTTTTTTTACAGAACAAAATGCACAACCGACTATAAGTGAAAAGCTGAGGAAACAAATGGGATATATATATATATATATATATATATATATAGGTATATTTATGAAAATAGAAGAAAAGTTTGACAAGGAACCTTCAGCTCTTCCATCAATTCTTTTTTTTTTCATTTCATTTTCATTGCTTATAACAACCTTCTTATTGTACTTTTAAGATTCTGAAAAGTCAGCAACAAACTTTACCAACTTTGTTAATTGTTCCTTCAATTTTGTTCACCTATCCAAATCCTAATCCTAACATTCTCTCTCTCTCTCTGTCTCTCTCTCTCTCTATCTCGATCTATCAATGTTAAAGTGATATTATTTTTATTTCAATTAAATCTTAAATTATTTATATTAAATTAATTTTATATTTAATACTTAATATAATATTAAAATTCAGGTTTTATTCTATTACTTTTATATATTATTTTTACCTATTTAATTTTTTTATCCCTGTCTATCCTTGACAGGACCTCTTAAAAGTGTTCTAGGTTGGACGTCTAGAGTTGATAAGCTTCTGGCAAAAGAGACTAACCGCTGTCCCAATTGTAGCCATTCATGACTTTTAACAAATTAATGAGTCTTTTTATTCAGATATTTATATTAAATTTATATATTTTTATCGTATTATAAAAATATTTAAAATATTTTATATTTATATAAATTTTAATATATTAATAATTTATATTATATATTTTAAAATATATTTATATTATATTATATTTATATTAAATAATTTATATAAATTATATTCGTATAATTATATATAAAACTGATGAATCTTAATATGTTTAGATAAATAATTTTTTTCTTATTTTTTAAGGCATTTTCTACAATTTTTTAATAACCAATAGCATAGGGCTTGATTCTGTTTAATTTATAGTATAGATCACTGGATTCTTACAAGCGTGCCAAAGGCAAAGACATTAGCTCTCATCGCTAATTTTAATTAATTCTCTTTCTGAATAGTTTTTATCTTTGTAATGTATAAATTGGCTTATTCTGTTCTTACACTATTTTGACAGTGACAGCTTCCCACGCTGCTGTCTCTGACATAAAGCTTTTGAATAAGTAATGTATATTTTTTATTTTTTAAAATATTTATATTTAATATGTAATTAAATAAAAATATATGATATAAATTTTTAAATATATAAAAAAATTTAAAAAAAATTGTATCGAATATATCATCAAATCCACCACTCACTCAAACTCGTAATCTTAGCAACATAGTCAATCCTAGGCAATTTCAGACAAAACTATATTACGTTGTTCCTATTACAACTTTGGTTAAAGGATTTCTTTTGGATACCTAAAAGGATAAAAACAACTAAATTTTACCCCTTTTCCACTGCAAATTTGTCGGTGAAATTAAAGTTATTAATCTTTTCAGGAGACATTTTCCCTTTGGTGGTTACCAACTAAATAGGAAAAAAAAAAAAAAAGAAAGAGAAAAAAAATGAACCAGATTTTATTCCATAGCAATTCTATGCATTTGTACCTTATTTTGCAACACTCTCCCAATTTTTTTTTCAAAGTTGATTGGACCATTTACTGGTTTTTCCAAATATAAGAAAACAATTGCAATAAAGGGTTTTTATTGTCCAATTTGAGAAATTTGAATTACAAATTAAATACAGGGTTTGGTATAGCACTGTTGAAATAAACTAGATAGAACCGATCGATTGAAAAAGCACTTAATTCGGTTTCATATATATTATAGAATTAAAAATTTAAAAAATCATGAAAAAATTAGTTGAGTCGACAAAAAGCTAAAAAATGGTTAATACTTATTTTTAATATATATATATATATATATATATATTTTTAAAAAAATTATTTTATGTCATAACATTTGCACATTTAATCAATTGAATTTATATTTAAGACAATACTATTTAATCATATGTAAATTTTTGTATTAAAATTATATATTTAATATTTAAACTATTTTTTAATTAAACAATTTTATTGAAATTTGATCTAATCGTTAAGATCGATTAAACTGGTTAATCGAAGATTTCACCGATTTAACTTTCAATTTGGTTTTTAAACATTGAGTATAAATAAAAAAACCAATAAAAGATAATGAAAATTGAACAATTGGAAAAATCGAAATTAGACATGTCCATCGGGCGATTTGGGTTGATTTAGGGTTAGATTGATTCAGTTCAAATCATTTTTGGATTCAGGTCATTTCCGTTTCGAGTCAATTTGGGTTCGAGTCAATTAGGTTTGACATTTGGGTTAATCGAATTTGAGTCATTTTGGGTTCGGATCATTTCGGGTTTAGGTCAATCAGATTTAACACTTCGATTAATCAGGTTCGGGCCATTTTGAATTCAGTTCATTTCGGATTTGAGTCAATTAGGTTCACACTCATATTTATCGGGTTCAATCATTTTGGGTTTGGTCATTTTTAGTTAATTATTCGAGTCAATTCGAGTTTGCATTATTTCTGGTTCAAATTATTTCGAGTTTTAGCCATTTTGTGTTTGAGTAATTTTTGGTTTGATTCATTTTGAATTCGACTCATTTTGGGTTTGAATTATTTTTGAATTCCAGTTAATCAGTTTTAAATTATTGACTTTTTTTGATTAAATCAGATTAGATCTAATTTAGATTCGAATAAATTAATCAAATTTTTCAAGTTCGAATTATAATTGATAGGTTTATTAAAATTATCTTTTATAGAATTATTTTGCTCTAATCTTAATATTCATCGAACGTACGTATTTAAGTTAAATTTTTTTAAACATAAAGAAGAAAAAAAACTAAAAAAATTAAATGTATTCGAATCAAACATATATTAACACCTATCTCTTAATTCAACTAACACAATTTAAAATTTTATTTCTTTGGTAGAAATTTAAAATCAAAATTTAATAAAAGCACAAGCAACACGTTAGCAATATATATATATATATATATATATATATATATATTTTATATTACTTTACTAGGATCGTTTTTTAGTTCATCAAACATCATAAAAATCCAAGAAAAGGATCGTACATTTTCTTACCAAAAATCTTCTTCTGTTAAATGTTTTATGACAAATCGAACTAACTAAATTCAATTGTAATAAAATTCCAAACGATTTAGTTGAACGTAAATCTATTTACAAATCGACATAACAAAAAAAATATTTTTTATTTAAAATTAATTATAAATATATAAATATTAATATAAAATATATTTTTATTTTTTATTAAAAATAATTTGATAAATCAAATTAAATCAAATATAAAATTAAATAAAAAAATTTAAAACTTTTAAATTATAAGTCAATTAGTCAGGGGACGCTTTTGGTTGAAAGTATCCACGAGACGTATCATTAACAAATCAGTAGTTAGACTCAATCAAAAATCTCTAATTATTTTAATAATAATTTTTCACCAAATAAAAGTGGACTTTGTTGTAATCTGTCTTTTCTTTGAAAAAAGAAGGATTGACTAGAGATTCAATGTTGGAGGTTGTAAGTCTATATTTAACCTAAGTTAATCGATTTTTAATATTCTTACTTTTATGCCACGTCTCAACCATATGATCTTTGAGAAATTATATAAATTATCTTTGATGAGTTGGTCACTTCATGAAATTTATTAATACAATCTGTCAGCTTTTAAGTCTTCGAGAGGTTTATTTTTTTTATTTTTTATAAAAATATCTTAATTTAAAAATAAAAAATTTAAATTTAAATTTAAATTTAAAATTTTAAATATTTTATAAAAATAATTATATAAATTAATTGAATTAAATTTAAATTTTAAATTCAATTTATGAAATGGTTAATAAAATCTACTTTCACCTAAGGAAATAAATTTCCTAACTTTATAATTTTAATGCGTATTTTTAGTTTCTCCATATTATTTGGTGAGCCATTAAGACATTGCATCTCTGATAAATCATTGATTTCCAAGTTGACTTGTGTATGAGTCAGGTAGTTTATCTAATTTGGCAAGTGTAATCTTTATTGAGTTAGATATAAGTAAAATTTTTTATAATTAAAGTTGGGTTAGCTTAAATTATTGTTTATAGAATAAAAATATTTAAATTTAATTATAAATATTAATATAAAAATATTTTTTTAAATATTAAATATTATTTTAAATAATAATATAAGATTTTAGGCCGATTTGACTCAAGCTTAAATTAAAAAAAATTTCTTGGATTATGACCTGGCCATGGATACTTCAACTTCCAAGATGTTAATCCTTGTACATTTCACTATTATGAGGAAAATTTCATGTTAGATTAATGTCAATGCCCTCAATCCCTTTCTTTAAATGGCTTAGCCAACATCAAATTGATCCATTCCCATGTTTATGAAAGCTTTGTTCAAAGAAAGTGATTTCTTTCCTGTTTTTTTTTTTTTAAAATTGAAGCTTAGTTTTTGCAATAATAATTAATTAGGATAATTATTTTATACACCAACGATGAAATAAAAAAATATATAAACTGGATTCGTAGGGTTATAAATGTCCTAGTTACTTATTTTTTATTTTTTGATATATTTTATGAGACATGTATCATCCTAATAATTTATGAAATTTTTTTCCACCATCGATTTGTACGATGTTTATCCAATTCATATTAGGTATGTTCAAGTTTTAGGTGATGGTAATTTAAATCCATTTGCAAGAAGATGAAATTTCTTATCACTTATTAAATTCCTTTTGCGTTATATTAAAAAGAACAATTTAAAAACAGAAAACCCATAAAAGATTAATCTGTATTAAGTATGTATTAGGAAAATATTTTATAAGAAGAGTTAATATGCAATTTGGTCTTTAATTTACTTTTTACGCTTTGATATTTAAAGACGAATTTAAAATTTGGTATTCCAACCTTTGATTCGGTATAGGAGTTTGCAACGTTTACTAGTGATGTTAATCAAAATGATGATGTGATAGATACTAGATAAAGAGAATGTGAAATATGCCATGATTTTATTCGTTGTTTATGTACTACGTAAGCATATTATAAACGTTCATTAGTGTTTAAATCAAATGATTTAAGAGGATGGAAGTTTTAAGTATCAAATCTTGAATATTTTTATATGAAACCGTAAAAAATATATATATATTTTAGAGTTTGTTTGTTTAGCTAGAGAAGAATGCTTTGACTATCATCCTTTTCTCTTTTCCTTTTGCCTTAGACTTAATACAAAAAGGAGACTTACAATCTTAATTTGTTGCATACATCAAGAATACGTGTAAATATTTAACTAAATTAATATTTTTTAAACCAATAAGACAATTTGTTGCCCTACAAAATCTGTGAATAATAATAATAATGATGATTTGTTTAAAAACCAGACCCTCCCCCTCCAACAAATGAAATCCTTGTGAAATAAGCATTCATGAAATTATTCGCTTTTAATAGGCTAGTGGGTGCAACAACTCTTTACAGGGTTGAAATTTCTTCTTTTTTTTTTTTGGCCTGGAAATATGACCATTTTTACCCAATCAAAACCTAATCTGCCAACCTCAAAATGTCTTTCCTATATAAACCCCCTTCTTAAATCTAATGTTTGGCATCTCACTCAAACAGAAGGCAAAGCTTTTAGCTAAGCTAATTAAGCTGAAGCTTTGAGTCAGAAATGGAGACTTTCAAGAACTTTTCCATCACTTTCTTAGGCCTTTTCTTTCTCATTTGTTCAGCATTGTCCTTAGCAAATGCTGAATTTCAACGACATCAATTTGTTGTATGTGTTCTTTTTCTTTGTTTAATCGATCATTATCTTCTTGCTTGTTTTCGGGTTTTTTTTTTTCTTTTCTTTTACTAGTGAAAGCTTTGGTTAATGTCGATGAAACATTGCAGATCCAAGCGACAAAAGTGAAGAGGCTGTGCAAGACTCACAACAGCATCACTGTTAATGGCATGCTTCCTGGACCTACGTTGGAAGTCAGAAATGGAGACTCCCTTGAAGTTAAAGTCGTCAATAAAGCCAGATATAATGTCACCATTCACTGGTAATTACATAATTTTGGCACATTCATGCATGTATGCATGTAGGGTTCAGCAAAAGATATGAACAAATCGAAAATAGATTTGAATTGCAGTATTCAATTTAATTTAGAATCGGTTTTTATTAAATTCAATTCAGTTTCGGTATGAGTAATAATTAACTATATTCTAGTTGATTCGAGTAATGATTAGCTATATTGAATTAAGTTCAGTTTTCAGTTCATAAAAAACCATAATTATTTGAATCAAACTGAATTCTCTTTTTGTTTAATTTTTACTTTTAAATTTTTAACAGCATTAAAATAACTATTTATTTTTAAATTGGGGAAAAAAACTTTAAAAATACAATAGAAAATGATATATATTTATAATTTAAAAAATTGATAAACTAAACTAATCTGAACTGATGAAATTCGACTATAATCGTTCTGTTTTTATGATATTCAATTTAAATTTTATTTGATTTTTTTTTTAAAAAATCTAAATACTACACATTAATTACAATTTTTTTTCAAAACCAAAACCAACTATTGTAACCCAACATGCATGCCATCAACTTTCTAACATAAACATGGCTTTTTAGATACATTTATAAATCCGACACGTGTTTAATATTTTCAAAGTGAAATAATTTATATAACTTACTACAGCATTGATTCTAAGAATATATATACATAGTTATTTACGCATTTGAATTACCATAATTACTTTCATTTTATAGGCATGGTGTTCGACAAATGAGAACCGGTTGGGCAGACGGACCGGAATTCGTGACTCAGTGCCCAATTAGACCAGGAGGAAGTTACACCTACAGGTTTACAATTCAAGGACAAGAAGGAACCTTGTGGTGGCATGCTCACAGCTCCTGGCTAAGAGCCACCGTTTATGGAGCTCTGATCATCCGTCCCAGAGAAGGCGAATCCTACCCTTTCCCTAAGCCGAAGCGCGAAACACCAATCATTCTCGGTAATTAAATGATTTTCAAGCAAAGTAAATTAACAGAGGAAACTCAAGGCTTAATATAGTTGGGTAATCTAAAATTCAAATCTTAACTTTTGTAACATTTTTTTTTAATCTTTAGACTATGACTTCAACCATATAAAAAGGTTAAAATTACGAGGATTAGAGTGAAATGCTATATAGACTTATCCACGATCGAGCAAGTACCATATGATTTGGATTTTAGACAAAGTTTACACAAATTCAAGCTAGCTTGATATTATTTATCAATAAAATATATTATTTTATTTAAATTTATTTATAAAAATATATAAATATTAATATAAAAATAATATTTTAATATTTTTAAATAGTAAAATGAGATATCTTGTTGGTCCGAGCATAACTTAAATTGAACTTAAGCGACATGTTTAAAAAAATTTAAATTATAATCCAAACTTAACTCACGAACACTTCTAATAATATTTAAATGATTATGAATTTATGATCAGGTGAATGGTGGGATGGAAACCCCATTGATGTTGTTAGGGAAGCAACGAGGACAGGGGCAGCTCCAAACGTCTCTGATGCATATACCATCAATGGTCAACCGGGTGATCTCTACAAATGCTCCAGCAAAGGTATTTTTTTCTTTAAATCTTGGCTTTGATTAGACAGTTTTAATTAAAATTTATATTGTTCAGATTCGAATGTGGATGTCAAGGCTTTGATTAGACAGTTTTAATTAAAATTTATATTGTTCATATTCGAATGTGAATATCAGATATGAGTATATATTCGATACAAAAATATTTAATTTTTAAAATTTTTTTTTTATCTTTAAAGAATACTTATAAAATTATATTATCATATTTATATTTAAAATTTATTGAACAGTACTTAGAAAAACGAAGAATTGAAAAAATATGAATTAGAACGAACATATTTTCATCACTCAAACAGAGCAAAGATGCCTAGATATCGAAATTTTATAGCATTTTTAAGACAAGCAGTCTCACTCGAAGCCGCCATTCAAGATCTTAACCCTTTTGTTTTTGCAGATACTACAATAGTTCCCATTGATTCAGGGGAAACCAATCTCCTGAGAGTCATCAATGCCGCCCTGAACCAACCGCTCTTCTTCAAAGTGGCCAACCATAAGCTCACTGTTGTTGGTGCTGACGCTTCCTACACCAAACCTTTCACCACTTCAGTCCTCATGTTAGGCCCCGGCCAAACCACCGATGTTCTGATCCGAGGTGATCAGCCACCGGCTCGATACTACATGGCAGCCCGCGCCTACCAAAGCGCCCAAAACGCGGCTTTTGACAACACGACCACAACTGCCATCCTTGAATACAAGTCTGCCTCTTGCGCCACCAAAAATTGCAATGCAGTTAAACCGGTTTTGCCTTCTTTACCAGCCTACAATGATACCAACACTGTTACGGCCTTCAGCCGAAGCTTCCGAAGTCCACGAAAAGTCGAAGTCCCGACTGATATTGACGAAAGCCTGTTCTTCACGGTCGGTCTTGGACTCAACAACTGCCCACCAAATTTCCGTAAACGTCGTTGCCAAGGACCAAATGGTACACGTTTCACTGCTAGCATGAACAACGTCTCATTCGTCCTACCACGAAACTTCTCTTTGTTACAAGCTCACCAACAAGGAATTCCAGGGGTTTTCACGACTGATTTTCCAGGAAGACCTCCGTTGAAATTCGATTACACTGGAAACGTAAGCCGATCTCTTTTCCAACCTATTCCAGGAACTAAGTTGTACAAATTGAAGTATGGTTCAAGGGTTCAAATTGTGCTTCAAGACACAAGCATCGTCACACCTGAGAACCACCCAATTCATCTTCATGGATACGATTTCTATATAATTGCTGAAGGCTTCGGAAACTTCAATCCGAAAAAAGATACTTCTAAATTCAATCTTGTTGATCCACCTCTCAGGAACACAGTTGCGGTGCCTGTGAATGGATGGGCAGTCATCAGATTCGTCGCTGATAATCCAGGTAATTAAAGACAGTTGCTGTAAAACCTCTTCAGATTTCAATGAATCATTTCATGTTTGAAATTTGAAACTCTTTTGCTTACAGGTGTTTGGATAATGCATTGTCACCTTGATGTTCACATCACATGGGGTTTGGCAATGGCTTTCTTGGTTGAAAATGGAATCGGAGAATTACAGACTCTCCAAGCACCGCCGCTAGATTTGCCTGTATGTTAGAGCATTCATCACCAAAGCACTATCATCACTAAAATTCTTTAGCCCAATAAAAAGGGTTAATTACCTTCTTTCTTATTAGTAATTCTCAGAGCCTACAAATTCAGGGTTATTTTCCCTGCAATTGGGGAACTAGTTTGGAGCTTCGAAACCCGCCATGTTTGTTTGATTTCTAGTTGCATTCTTTTACTTGCAGAAAATATTAATTAAAGATAAATTTGAAGGGTTTTTTTTTGAATTGTGCCTTGTTCTTTTCTTTGGAAAATGTTGTTAGAGCTACAAGAGAAATGTTAAAAGAAAGATAAAAAGAAGAAAATTGGAAGATTAGTCAATGTGGGTTTAACAACATTGACATTAATAAGGAAAAATATAATTTCAGATTTTGGATGCCAATGGAAGTTTGATAGGCTAGAATTACAAGTAATTAAGACTTTTATCTTTGGTTTCCATCCACGAACACTTTTCTCGATTACAAATGGATTACAAAATGTTTTACCACATAATAGATCGGTATTTCTTAGTTTCAACTTCTATCACTATCCATATTTACAGTTACTATTCATCACAACTGACCGTCAAAGCTAAGATTATAAACAAGACACATATGTTTGCAGACATTAATATCTAAAACTCATGATTCGACATCTTCCAATCTACTGTTATTCCCAAGGTTAGAAAATACAATTCTTCAAAGAAAAAAGAGTCACAAATTCCCATATGGGGAGAAAAGGTTAGATTATTAGAAACAATAAAATAAAATTTAGAGGCAGCCGGGAGATTGGTTCATTGAATAATTAGATTTTTGCAGCAAATGCTTAAGAGGTAGGCTTTGATTTCAGCCTTTCTCATACTTTTATTTTGTTTGGATACTAAGAAAAGCTAAATTCTAAGTTCAGCTCTTGGTAACCAAATCAAGGAAGATTGCTGGGTATACACTATGGTGTTTTAAAATCAACGCAGACATTATTTCCCCCATAGGAATTCAACTTCATTCTCTAACGAACGGATCATTTGATTTTACCACCATATTATTTTTTTTATTGTGTTTCGGATAGTTCTATCCAATTCATAATTTGGACATATGGTAGCCAAATTAGGTAACTTCGGACATCATTCCTTCCTAGTTCACAGAAATCCGGTGCATCCTTAATACGCGACCCCACAGCAACTTAAATCTTTGACAAATTCTTCTTCCAATTTGGACCTCATTTCATTTAGAATAGTTCTTTCATATAACGGATTAGAATTAAGATACAAGATTCTTTTGATTGTTATAGTAACTCTCGTTGAGTACATCTACGTTGGATACTACATATCCAATAGCATCAATATATTCATATTGGACACATATTTTTCGAATCGAAAATTAGAAATTTAACTAGTTCGACCTCCGGTTTTGATTTTTTTAAAATGGTTTTAATGGAATTTCTTATGATATTCAATATTTTTCAGATGCTACTCTTCAATAATTTTCCGTTTTTGTTAGCAGTGTGAATTGCATTACAAACTATAAAAGTTTGCGGTGGGCAAAAGATTCAAAGCTTCTAAAATAATGGTGCCTTTGTTGCTATAATTAAGAGTCTATCAATCCTCTTGAAGGGACTTAAAAATGGGATTTCACTGCTGACTCTAAATTAATTTGTTTATTAAAACTTTGTTCTTTTTCCAAGTAATTCAAAAAAAAAAAAAACCATAAATTATGCGTTCCATTTTGTAGCATTCAATTACAAAGTGGTTGAACTTTGGAGGTTACATTGTCTTGTTTTTTCATTAGGTTTTTGGCCCCTTGCAACTTTAATTTCGTTACAAACCCGAGCTTAACTTAGATGGTATTTAATTATTTTAAAATTTAAATTTTTATATCCGTAACTTTTTGCTTATTTTGGATTACAATCTCCTTACATTTACGTTCAATTTCATTTCATCATTTCTATATCTCTGATCCAAGTTGTTCAAGAAAGGAATCAATCAACGATCCAACCCAAAAGTATAAAAAAGAACAATTTCCTAATTAAGATTTATGGTTAGGTTGCAATTTAAATTTTTTTTAATAGAAATTATTTTTGTTAAGCACGGTTCAAATCACAAAATATTTTATCCAAATCTAATAAAGTTAGCGGAATGAACTACCCGATCTTGCAATCTAAAACGTTCATTTTACTTTTAACAACTTTTCTTCTAGTGTGCTAAAATGGTGCTAGCAATGCATTACTATAATTTTTCTTGTTTAACATCGGGAACTTTTCAATTCATCCAGGCATGAAAACTGAAAATTACTGTAGATATTGGAACATTCCAGGACAAATTTATCGTATAGTAAATTCCACCTCTAGGTAACATCTTTTTTTACAGAACAAAAGAACAAAATGCCGTAATCTTTTATTTTTTTATCACAACCACCTATAACTACCTGTGAAAATGAAAAGCTAAGAAAGCAAGTGGGGAAATATATATGAAAATAGAAGAAAAGTTTGACAAGGAAGCTTCAGCTCTTCCATCAATTATTTTCATTACTTATAACAACCTTGTTATTGTACTTCTAAGATTCTGAAAAGTCAGCAACAAACTATACCAACTTTGTTAATTAATTGTTCCTTCAATTTTGTTCACCTATCTAAATCATAATCCAAACCTTTTCTCTCATTGTCTTGATTGATCGTTCGATGTTAAAGTAATGTTATTTCACGTCAATTAAATCTTGAATTGTCTATGATATTATACTCATGTTGAGCTTATTTAAGATTAGATGTTTAATATATTATTAGAACTCGAATTTTGTTCTATTATTCCTTTATGTTACTCCTACCCGTTAACTTTTCCGAATTGTCTTCTGGTAAACTTTTTTATCTGTCTTTATTTCAAGTTAATATGCTTCTATTAAAAGAGACTAACCGTTGTCACTCAACTTGTGTCTGCCTTTGTTGTTGTTTCTCAATTGTAGCCATTCATGCCATTTAACTAATTAATGAGCTAGCCTTTTAAGATTAAATCATTTTTCTTCTTTTTTAAGGCATTTTTCTACAATATATATATATATATATATATAACCGATAGCACAGGGCTTGATTTTAATTAATTTATAGCACAGACCAATAGATTCTTACAAACAGACATTAGCTTTCATCACCAAATTTAATTAATTCTCTTTCCCATTTTTTTCTATCTTTATAACTTGTATCTCAGCTTATTTTGTTCTTATAGTGACAGTTTCCTACATAGCAGTCTTTGACAGATGTTTTTGACAACTAACTTATGCTATTCGGATTTTGATTTTTTTTAAAAATATTTATGTTCGATATCTATATTCGATATATATTTAGATATAAGTATAAAATTATATATTTTAAATATATATAAAATTTATAAAAAATTAAATATATTTATATCAAAGATATATTTATATACTTCAAATCCAGGTAGCACAGTAAGTAACCAATGTCACTCTTGCAGGCAAAACTCTACTACGTTGTTTCACTGCAAATTTGTTGGTCAGGAGACATTTTCCTTACCAACCAAACAGGCAAAAAGTAAAGGAAACAAATTAACCACGTTTTATTCCCCATCAATTCTTTGTATTGCTCCTAATTTTGCAGCATTCCCATTCCTTTTTTTTAACAAGTTAATTGCAGCATTTAATGGTTTTTTAAAATGTAAGAAAACAATTGCAATAAACGTTTTTTTGTTATCTAATCCTAGTAATTTGAATTACAAGTTATTTGGGGTTTGGTATAGAAAAAATGATTAAATTAGCCATTCAAATCAAAAATTAATGTCTAGTTTGGTCAGACATATATTATAAAACCAAAAAATTAAGAGAACCACTGTAAAATTCGTAAAATTTTAAAAAATCATCTTTAAATTTATTTTTAACATATATATTTAAAAAAATTATTTTATGTAATAAGATTTTAACCTTTAACCCATTATATCATTTAGCAAAATATATATTTTTAATTATTTATTTACTATATTTAATATTAAAATTATTTATTAATTTTTAATTTTTTTAATTAAACAATTTGAATGAAATCAATCCAACTGATTGGACTAATTAATCTAATAACCCAAAAATCTTACAGATTTGACTTTCGCACTAGTTTTTCTGAGCATAGGGCATAAGCGAAAAAAAATGAAAAATCAGTAAAAGATGATAAAATTGAACAATTGGAACAGCAAAAATTATCCTTACTAGCAATGTTTGCTCTAATCCGAATATTCGAGCAACATAGATATGAAAGTTCAATCCTTCAAACATAAAAAATATATATTATAAGTATTCATATTGAATACTTATTTACATTAAATTTTTAATTCGATTAATGCAATTTAAAAGATTATTTTTACAATTAGATTTTTAGTAAAAACAAAAACAGCACGTGAGCAAATTTAAAAAAAAAAAGAAAAAATTGACAACTACGATCATTTTTAGTTCATGAAACAAGGATAAAATTCTAGAAAAGAATCATATCTTTTATTACAAAGATCTTCTGTTAACTGTTTTACGACAACTTA
>JBBYHM010362536.1:4577-20183 GCA_038381775.1 Adansonia rubrostipa | reverse complement strand
TTAGCCAGTAGTGCCAATACCAACTAAAATATTTGAGCCAATAGGAAATGGTGTTTAGAGATTACAGCTCATTGTTATGTACATGCAATTAAAGATGTAGCCGCCCAGCCTTCTCATATTTTTCCATATTCTAAAGTAACGGTGTAGAGCAGCCCAAATAGAAAATAGAATTTTTAGCCAAGTATGAGCGGGACGGGGAGGCTTCTCTCATCCTATCAAATGAAAGGCTTACTAAATTGTTCAACCAATTTCAAACAGCTAAAAATGGAAAATTCTACGTCAGGAAAAGGGTCAATACGTGACAGTATCTGCGGAGGGAGGAGAAATGGTAGTCTGGAAAATTTGAAGGGGCATTTGACAATGGTTGCTAAAGAAAATATAATGCTTTAGCTGTTCAAGAGGGAGTGGCCTCCATGAAATTCAGGCCAGAGTCCCCTGCCCAATTTTTTGACGTTCAAAAAGCACAGTCCAAGAACTCCGAACAGAGCTTTGTTAAATGAAATTAGCAGTTTAAATTCTAATAGAAAAAAATTGGAATTAACAGTTTGTTTATACTTATTGATACTGAGAGAAGGGAAGGAAAGATGTTTGGAAATAAATCCAAACTTAAATATTTTATTAATATTTTTATTACCACTAAATCAAAAAGTTGTAGGTGAAGTTAATAGTTTAAAGAGTACTTAAGCTTTAGATTTTCACAGTAAATTTAAAAAAATGCAATATTACTTAAGTTCGTCAAAAAGTAATTTGCTGTAAAACTTTGTTTGAGAATCTGGATTTACAACTTAGTTTTCAATATTTAACTAGATGAAAACTTGTGCTCCGCCATTAGGTATATATATGCTTTGTAAGTTTAGACCAAAGGTGCTCGTGGCTCGACTTAAGTATGATATTAACATCAAATATATTTATTCAAACTTGGCTCGACTCAAAATATGAGTTTTAAATTTTGTCCAAGCCCACCCACATTTGTAAATAGACAGTTCAAGTCTGTTTATGCCCACTCATATTATATTTTTTTGAAAATATATATTTTTTAAAATTTAATCTTTATTAATTTAATAATTTTTTATTACGTTTAAAATTATAATTAATTTAACCTAGTTTTTAATGTTTATACTATAATATTACATATATGTATTTTTTATATGATAAAAATTATATAATTTATAAAATATAAAATTAATATGTATTATGTAATAGTATAATAGGTTAGACTGTACCAAGCTCAGGCCTTGGTAGTTAGAGCGAAGACCCGATCTATTTTTTAAGCGAGTCTTATTTTTTTTGTCGTCTCCCAAGTATCAGTTGGGTCTTCAGGCTTAGGGAAGTAGTCTAACCTTTAAGCAGGTCTAGTTTCAACAATGAAAAAAGTTGAGTGAACAAAAAATAATTTTCAATTAATTATTTTATAGGTATTTAGCTAGCGTTTTCTTACAATGTCTTTTAAGCTTATCATAAAATAATAAACATCATCTTTATCCTAGATTAATTAATGGTTTAAGTTGGTTTCTTCTTAAAAGGAATGATTGTATATTGTTAATCTTTCTCCTAGATTAATTGGTTGTACTTTTTTGTCATGTTTTAGTTTGTTTTTCTGGTAATTATATAACGTCTAATAATATAAGCTCTAGTTTAAGCAGCAACTGTTAAAATGCCCAAAGGATTAAAATAAGTTTGATAATTAAAAGAAAGTAATAAATAAAAGTATCCATTGTAGAAAAATACATATTAAAGAAGGAAATTAGTTAAAGCACAAGCTGCTAAAAACTCAAAATCTAAAAGATAAATTTTAGAAGATTTCTTAGCATGTCAGGCTATCTACATGTCACCCATTCACTGTTCAACATCCTTTCTCTCCTGCAAGCCATTGTTCTGCTTTTACATCCCAATTGGTCATGTTCCTTCCTTCTACAAGCGTGTCCCTATTTATTTCCTCGCCTATCTTCTTTGTTTATAGTTTAACTGTTTGGCCTTTAAGTTATCAGGTTGATTTTTTCTTTTCCTCTAGGAATTTTTTTTTTTTGTTTCGTTTAAGAGAAATAGGGAGGGAAGAATGTTGTGGACGTAGCTGTGTCCACAGGTCGGTGATAGCCTATTCCAACCTATTTCTACTCTTTTTTTTGCTGCCACTGTTTGCTAGTTTCAAGCACTATTCTTTCGATCCTCAATCGATGGATCGTAATTGTTTTTGGCTTCAAAAACTGGTATCAGATGTGAGTCGTTTTTTATATGTTTATGCCTACACGCCAATTAATATTATTCATCTTTGGCACCCGCTTTCTTGTGGGTTCTACTTGTTGGATTTCACAGAGTTTTCTTTGTTGGGTTCATTGGGTTGTATGAAGGGGTCGTGTCCTCCATTGTTGGATTGGTGCTTGCTCCATACGCACTACCTGATTATAGATTTATTTTCCTGTAGAAAGTAAATGTTTGCCCATAGTGCCATCTTGCCTTCAAAACCGAAGCATGTCCTTGGATGGTGGATGGTGTCAAAAAAATCTATTATAATTTCTTGTTGGTTGGTTTTGTTTGTTTTCTTTCTTATTATTTTTGCATTTTTCTTTGTTTCGCTGCTGAAACTTTGGCTTCTCTTTGTTTTTTGTTGAAATCTAGGTACTTATTTTGTTCCTTTTAGTTGTTTCTTTTGGATTTATTTTAGTTGTTTTCTCCTTTATGCTATCGGGAGACTTATTTTTCCCTCATTGTTGAACTAGTTAGTTGGCTGGATTTTCGTAATGGGTTTATGGGAGATTATCATTGTTTTGTTTGGATTTGTAGTAGGAACGCTACTTTGATGTGTCTCTAGAATACTTTTAAAGCTAGAATTAACCTGCTTGAATTAGATTTCTCTGCTTTTTCTATTTGGTTTTGTTGTTTTGATTCTTAAGTTTAAATGCATTTTGCTACTTTTTCTTATTTGGTTTTCTTTGGTTGTTTGCTTTGCACATATCTAAGTTGGGTTTTCTTATTCTCTTGGAAAGATCAATTTTTTTTTGTCATTTTCTTTCAGGTTGGGTCAATCCTAATGGTTGGTTTATGCAACGTTAGCACTAATGTATTTGGCTATGTAGTGGGGATGGTGTTTTGATGTATGTTCACAAGACTATTAAACTAAGATTAAACTTTGTCTAAATGGATTTTGTTTGTTTTTTTATTTTTATTTAAATTTAATTATAAAATATATAAATATTAATAAAAAATATTTTTTAATATTATAAACAGTAATTTGGGCCTAAATAGGCAGGTAAAATATGAACCTGAGCTAGGAATTCAAAATAAATTCGGGCTAGGACCTGTCCCATGCCTAGGTATAATCAAAACTATTCTAGCTAATAAGCTAAAAAATTAAATGGAAAAGAAAAATGGAGTTATTGAAACCCCAAACTATATACAAAATTTTATGTTGGAAAAATAATGAATGTGGATAGACAGAAACAAAATTAGAATCAAGACTTTGATGTATAATGAATCATTTTTTTCAGAGAATTATTTGTCACCACACAAAGTTTAATAACAAGTTAAGGCAATAATAGTTCTAAGATATAACGAAGACTTATGAATTTTACGAGCAATATTGAAGAATTCCTTATTCTTTTTAATAATTTTTTGGAATAATCATTTTGACCATTTGGGTTGATACATATATATATATATATGTATATAGGCCACCAAAAGATACAATCAAAATATATGTAACTTTTCATCTAAAATATGTCTCTTTTCATCCAAAACATGTCTCTTTTCATCCAGCAAATATATCTTTTCATCCAACAAATAACCATACATTCTTTCATTAAAGCAATTGTTGGATGTTGGATGTTGGATGGTTACAAATTTGTAAATTATTGTTACCATTATAACAAAATTATCTTTAGGTTTAAAATCTTCTTTAGCATAAAATTTTCAAACTTCTAACAATACACGAAGTGACTACTCGCTTAAACCATTATTCTTGAGTTAAAGCCAAAGAAGTCACACACACAATCGTATTTAAATTTTGAATAAGAGGTTTTGTATTGCTTTAGCACTATTACAGCCTTGTGCCCATCTTGGTTTCATAAATATTTACAAGACAAAAACTTTTAAACTCTTGTTAGAAGTGGCACCACTTCAATATTCATATAGATGAAATGCTTACAATAATATAATTATTGATCCATTAAGAGTTTAATTTATCCTCATTAAATTGTTTAGCACTAAATTATGTTGTTAGTTCATAATCATTAAGGTAACTTGTTATTACCTTTTAAACCTTGAATACAATATATTTTTAGATTAAGGTAATGTTCTTATCGCCAATGATTATTTTAATAGAGATTTTAGTCTTATTTTAGCATTGGTATTTTTATCATATCTTTTGACAAACCTTTTTGTCAATGGGTTTGCTAAATGGTTGCTCGACCTAAAATAGGTGATGGTCACTATACCATCCCCTATTAATTACCTTATATACTCATGTGTCAAGCTAATGTATCTTAACTTTCCATTATAAGCCTTGCTATGTGCTCAAAATATGGTTAGATTCACTATCACAAAATATAAAAATGGCTAATATAGGTTATGGAAAGAATTTAATTTCTAATGAAAGATTCCTTAGCTATTTTGCTTCTTTTTTCACAACTGCTAAGGTTATAAATTCAGCTTTCATTATTAAGTGATAGATGTAAGTTTGCTTTTTAGAAGTCTAACAAATAACTCCACTATCGATCGTAAAAATCTAAACTAGAGTTGATTTGTTGCTAATAAGACTAGTGATCCAACTTGCATTCAAATATCCTTCTAATATAGTGGAATAATCACTGTAGAATAATCCAAAATATATGTTTTTTTAAACAACAAAAATCCTAGAGACAAATTTACAATGATTTTAGGTTTTTTTGTAAACCTCAACAACTTGCACATGGCAAATGTCATATATACTCCTGTGAATGCATTATATATATTAGACTCCCTATAGCAATAACATGCTTTAATTATGCTATTTTCATTTTAGAATTCTCAATTAACTTGAAGTTAGGTTCGTATGGAGTATTGAAATCCTTAAATTTGAGATGTGCAAATGTATCTAATACTCTCTTGATGTAATGAGATTGGCTCAATGTAAAACCCTCTCTATGCCTTTACACTTTAATACCTTAAATAGTGTTTACTTATTTAGATATTTCATGTTAAATTTTGAAGTTAGATACTCCTTAGTTTCACGAACACCTTAAGTTCATTCCAAAAACTAATAAGTCATCCACATAGAGATAAAATAATCACTACATAATTTTTTGTAAATTTGGAGTAAACACATTTATCGGTATTATTATGCGTGGAACTATTTGACAAGATTACAGAGTTAATTTCTCATGCCATTGTTTAAGTGCTTGTTTTAAGTCATATAATGACTTAATTAATTTAAAAACTTTCTTTTCATTTTCGAGCAACACTTAAGCTTTGGGTTGCTCCACATATACTTCTTCATTAAGTTCACCATTTAGAAAAAAGGTCATCTTAACATCTATTTAATGAACATGCAACTTATAAATAGATGTTAATACCAAAAGAATCACTGCATAGGTATCAAAATAATCTAAACCATCATTTTGTCTGAATCCTTTAGTTATTGATCTAGCCTTAAATATTTGTAATAAACCATTGGTGTTGTGTTTTCCTTTTTAATACCCATTTGTCTTTGATCTCGGACGAAAATCTACTTAGGTTTATGGATATCCTTCCATATTTAATATTATGGGGATTTTATTAATTAGGGGAACTCTATTGCCTTTAATAGGAAAAATTATATATAGTGAAGAAATAAAGTTTGAACCTTGGTTCTTTTCTTTCCTCACCTTTTGGCTTTTCCTTGGTTGCATAATAATCTTAACATAAAGATGCTTATTATTTTGATCACCTAATATTCTTCTAATTGAACTTTAATGATCCAATTGTGATTTTCTAGAGATTGATTCATTAAAAAATTTATTCTTAATAAATTTTACATATCTAGTTTCAATAATTGTATTAGACGTTAAAGTCTAATATTCTATATGATTTAGAATTTTAAGAATATCCTATAAAAACACCCTTTAGAGCTCTTGACCCTAACTTAGTTCTTATTGATCAAGAACTTTATAAATGGCCAAGCACCCTCGTACTTTGAAATATTTAATTTTGTTTTCCTTCTTTCTATATTTCATTTGGAGAAACCTTCATTTTTCTAGATAAAATCCTATTATGGATATAACAGGTCATCAAATAGTGCTTCACCATGTAAATTATAGAATAATTTTGCATTTGAATCATTGAATTAATAATATCCACTAAGTTAAAGATTTTACTTTTCGATAAGCCATTTTGTTGTGGAGTGTTGATTGCAAAACATTAATGTACTATACCTCTTCCTCTCAAAAAGCATCAAACTTATCTTTAAAATATTCTCTACCTCTATCACTGCAAAGAAGTTTAATATTTTTTTCATGCTAATTTTCTACTTTAGATTTATAAAATTTAAACATTTCAATTGCTTCACCTTTATTTCTCATTAAACACGTATAATTATATCTAAAGCAATCATCTACGAATGTTAGAATGTACTTCTTTAAGAATTCCATTTAATTCACAAACATCTAAACATATTAATTCTAGAAGTTGTGTATTTCTTTCGATCATAGGAAAAGGTTTCTTAATGATATTGAATATATATTTCACATTTATCCTTAAAATCATTCTCACTAAGCGTAATATAACTATCTTTATGCATATACTAAAGAGATTTAAAACTTAAATGTCTTAGTATAACATGACATAATCAACAACAATCAAAAATATAAATAAAAAAACTAAATTGATTAGTATCAATGCTAAGATTATACATACCCTCACCACAACATCATTTTCTCACACATCCATCATTTTTAAGCAAGATAGACCTATCAAATTCTAGAATAACCTTTAACCTTATCTTACAAAAAAAAAACTAGTAAAAACTTAATTCTTCTTTAAATCTGAAACATGAAGAACATTTATTAAAATTAATTTCTTTTCAGAAGTAAAATTTAGCTCCACTATCCCTTGACTAAGCACATTGACTGAATTGTTATTGCTTATAAACAACTCTCACTTTGTAACTTCTTTATAGTTTTTTAAACTATTTTTAGTCATTAAATACATGAATAGTAATCCCTAAAATAAGCCATTATTCACAAGACTTAGCATTTATTGCCATATATTTTGGTAATCATACCAATTTGTAGGCTTTGGACTCCTTCATTGATTATTGCCACTAAGTCTTTTTTCTCGACAACATTTTCCTTGGAACTAGAAACCATCTTTAGGTGGTTTACTTTTTTTAAAGAAGTCTACAATGTTTAATGTAGTGCATTTTTCGTTACAACAATAACACAACCATTTCTTTTTCTTATCTTGGTTGTCCTCCAAATGAAATAAGACCATTCATTTACCTTGCAAAGCAATCTTTTTCTTACTTTCACCTACATAAACTACTTTAGAATTTGAAGGAAGATACATTGCATTATGTTTTCGAGTTTCTTCTTTAGTGCACAAATGCTTTCGTATTTTTTCAAAAATGAAATCCTCATATATCTATAAGAACTTCTTCCTATACTTATTCCAAGTTGAAGGCAATTAAGAAATCATTGCCTTAACTTGTACTGATTCAGAAACTACAACCTTTAGGTCAGAAAACCTACTAACGAACACTTGCAATTCATGAACTTGACCCATAATGAGCATGCTATCAATCATTTTGAATTGAAAATATTTCATCATAAGAAATTTATTTGTACATTGCCTTTTGTTATTTTCTTTCGATGACATCCAAATATAAATGGGGGACTTGATTAACATGTAGTGATCATATAGTGATTGAACATAATGTTCATGATATGTCTTTTACAAGTGAGCTTGTCATCTTCTCGCTTTTTTTTTTCGTTGTTCCATTTTCTCCTTTGAGACTTGTATCATTGACAAGATCATCTATTGGAATCAAATTTAGATCTAGGATATAAGAAATGTTCAACACGATAAGAATAAATCTCATCTTATCCTTCCACCAATTAAAATTAATGCCATTAGATCAATCCAATTTCATTAACTCTTAATTCATCACTTTTTAAGAAATATTCATCTTAGTGGCCATATCAAATATTCATGTAAGATCTTTGGCTCAAGTGATAATGGGCAAAATAAATGATTAGGAATAGGGAGTATGGAAAGCCCAAGTCTTGAGGAAATTCATGAATAGATTGAAGGGATTATATCCTGATAAAGTGCAGCCTCATACATGTATTTGATTTCAAAAATCAATAAAATGATGAGAAAATAGTAGCAGAAGACATAAATACAAAAATACTTGGACTTTCTTATAAATCATTAAGAAAAGACTTTCGTGTAGTAAACATTAAAATTTTTATCAGAATTTAAAAATTCATTTGTTTAAGGATTATTTGACTCTTAGATATCATAATCTGGAGTTAAAACCAATCCAAACAATCCTTAGAAAATGGCGGCAATGGCTTCTTGAAAAGATCTACAAGATTATGAATAGCACATGTGTCCAGCCTCTAACAATTATCCACATAGATAGTTGTTAAAACCTTCTTGAGGCCCAATAGTTCTTCAATTCTAGGTAGAAAGGCTTGTTAAGCCTCAACCAAAAGGTACAGTCAAATCCCTTTTTTAATCACTCAGTTTGAAAACAATTTCAAGAGGAGATGGCACAAAGTAAAAGGAAAAGAGATCTCTTAAGGATGCGGAGGTCGCCATAAACTTGGTCAATTTCACAACCTTAGGTAGTGGCTATTCTTTCAATGCTGGAAAACTATTTTTCCACTTTTACTCATATAAAAAACGACTAGATCTTTTTCAAAATGAAAGTTGGCACAATGAGAGCTTGGAAAGAACAAGGTATTGCGCCAAGTTATTAAAGGATCGTAGGGTTTACTTGCTTAGGGTTTTCTAATAGCCATACTTAGTCAAAAAGCCTTAATAATATATTTAAATATGTTTAAGACTAGGTCAAGCTTAACTAATGGGTTAAACATGCCCATTAAGTCACTTTATGGATGGCACCACTTTAGTGGTAACTTGAAGCCCAATTAAAGCACTTTTAACCAGTTCATCCAAGATTGGACCCAATTAATAACTAATTAATATCTTTGCCCAATACTGCACTAATGTGGCCTTAATCCCCGTGCCTAAACTCATATCAAATCCAAATAGGTGTAGATAAAACTAGGCCCCACTTGACTTAGTAATTAAGGCTTTTTGCCCAACTCATTTTTACTTGCAAGAATATTTAATTCTCAATTAAATTTTTAACCCAAGTAAAACAATTTTGCTTCATGCAAAAATATTAAATAATTATCACTAATTATTTAATTTGCCATAGATAATTATTCGACCCAAAACCAAATTACCCCTATTTACATGTCTACAGTTAGACATTATCTGAATAAGATATTCTAATCTTTCATGCCACATTAAGACATCTCTAATTAGATTTAATAAATCTAATTGTCATAAATAATTTTTAATTGAACTAATTTAATTAAGTACTCCAATTTGTTACTTTTTATTTAATTAAGTCATACTTAATTAAATCTCAGATTTAATCCAACAAATCCATCTTATTATGTGTACCCATTAAGTTGCCAACAAATTGGCAACAAACATAATTAATATCTGTTCATAAATGAAGATCGGGATCTAGTAACTATCATGACCACCTAAATGTTGAAGAGTCAATGTGACCTCATAGAAACCTCTTAGTAACCAGCCTATTAGTGTAAAATTATCCTTTCACAGAATATTCAAAAATAGGCACGTGCATGATGTAGTGTCTACTTCTATTTCAATTCATGTTAGACCTTGCAACTTATGGTTAATGACCTCGAATCCTTGAGAAATGATTCCTCATAATTCATTATACTCTAACAAAAGACTTTAATCCAATTAATCATAGTTAAGATCATCTAAGATATGTCTCGAATGTCACTACGAGTGGTAAATCTTTTCTAGACCACACATCAATCTACCATATGCTTCGCAGCAAAAACCACCTTTCCTTTGGCATCCATCCACATGGACCCGTTCATGATGATCTCTAAGGATGTCACTCTCCATATGAGATGACCTAGTATCACAAGTCTAAGGACTAATATACACGATTAGCACATAAGAACATATTCCATAGACACTTCAGTGACTAATACCAAATAGAGTTCTCATACTGGACATGTTCAGTGAACTTGTTTCTAGAAAACAAGCACTCATATGCCATCCTAAGTATCTCACATATTTCAACCTATGAGATCAATTGCTTATTTCCTAAGTAAGAAGGCATAACATGAGTTAGTCTTTGAGCATTGTCCATACCCTATCTTGACAATAAAATAACCAAGAATGTTTTGGAGAACTAGGCTTTGATGCATAAGAATCTCATAATTACAATACTATACAATTCCTTTGCAAGGCCTTTTAAGCTCTATGAGCTTTATCTAATTAGTTATTTCATGATAGTCAATCATGCCACTAACATGAAAGAAAACCTTAAGTTACTAAACCAGTAATGGGTATACAATTAATTAACCATGTATCCCATACCCCAAACCAATTAGTTCAAGGACATGTACTAACACAGATGAATAGTCTTGAGCCAAGCTTTTATTTAGTGACATGACACCGTTGAAATAGCCAAAAGCCTCTTTGGTAGGATCGGCTTTACTTGAATTTAACTAATAGCACAATGATAAACTAAAAAAAATCCGATGAATTTAATTTTACAATTAATACTCTAATAATACATTTGATTGATTAAAATAAAATAAAATTATAATAAAATAATTATTTTACGAGAATAATTATGCAAATGAATCAAACATGTTGTAAAAGTAATTTTTCGCCTACATATGTAAATGTTATTGTAAGAAATTTCTTTCGTAACCTTCAATTGTAGTTGACATGACAAATCAACTAACCATTTCCTTTCACTTCAAAAGAAGAAGATAGTTCTTAGAACGTTACCCTATCTTGTAGGTGTATGCGCGTGAAAAAAGACCATTCTCCTGGATATTAGAAAGACTTGAGCGTGTCTGACACCTTATAATATTCAAATATGATGTAGAAGAAGAAATTAAGATGGCCATTGACGTTGACTTGCAGAAAAGTTGGAGCCAAGTGTCCAAGGCTTATCCCAAGACCATCGAAAAATGAAATAAATATGCGATAATTTGGATATTCACATGGAAAGGGCCAAAAGGGTTAAAACTGCTAACTAAGATCAATACATTGCAAAGTTGGTTAAATAAATCTACTTTAAAAAACTCAATCAATATGAACGAGTTTTCATATTTCAATGAAGTAAGTATTTTACTTGAAATTTTTTTTTTTTTTTACCATTTAAGGTTTAGTAATTTTAGTAATTAGATTTTGAGTAGGAATATAATTTTTGAGTTAATATCACATATTATTATAGGGTACAAAGAGCTAGATTCAAAAAATATGTTGTTTCTTTTTTTCTCTTTTGCCTTTGATAAATAGTAATTATCCTATATCAATCAATCAGGGTTTTTTTTTTTTTTTACCTTAATTTTTATTCAATCATTTTCAATAAAAATTTACATTTATTTCTCCTAAAGAACTCTCCATAAATATTTTATAATTCCATGTAATAACTCTGCAGTCTGCACCATGACCATATAAAATCAAACCCCGGAGTTAAAAACAACATGGTGGCGATTAAGAACTGCAGAGTTAAGATCAAAGAGGTGCTTTAATGCTTATCATTTATCTTCCGAAGAAATCAAGATTAATTGATCAAAAAGCAAAAAGGAGTATTATTCTTAAATCAATTAGCATGCAACCAATCACACCTGTTCTAAAGCAAAACATTTGTTTATTGTGATTGCTTTATAAATGTACACAAATTTCATGATAAGACAGTAATTATTCGGAGTTAAATAAAAAAATTATGATTTATCAGAAATGTGAACTACAATAATTCAAGCATCTTAAATTAGAAAGAAAGTCTTCAAATTTTTTCTTCTCCATATAATCTCCCCAGAGGGTCTTGATGACTTTATTGAAACTGAACAAATTTGGATCCAAAGTTCAGAGTGCCTTTGAACGATAGATTTTAAAATTTTGAAAGTTTTTTTTTTTTTTTTTTTATGAAATGCAGACTTTTTAAATGCATTAATTTAGAAATTCGACGTTTGTTATTGTTTATTTTAGTATTTTTTTTAGAAAAAAATTAACTATTGGAATTTTATGAGATAAAGAAGTAGATATAAAAGAAGCATAATGATTCAGAGATTAGAAAAATAAAAATATAAAATATACAATATGAGTATCATTGCATTTGAAAATTGCATAAATATTATCAGTAATATAAAAAAAAATTGTCATGGTTAAATAAAATGATATCTAACTATGATTTATCAATTAGATATTAAGCTTTTGAATATCCTAATCAAAATAAATTTTCCTCTTGAAATACCTAATCCAAATGAATATTAATGGAGGATATGCTTCGCCTTACATGCTCAATTGGTTACATTCGGGCCATGAGATTACAGTAAACAAACGTTGCCTTAGACCTTTTTCTATTGGAAAGAACTATAAAGATGAGCAGTGGCGTGATGTGGTATCCTTGAATGCTTGTCATCTACTTCTTGGGAGACCATGTCAGTATGATAGAAAGGTGATGCATGATGGGTTTGAAAACACCTACACATTCATCAAAGATAGCAAAAAGTTGTCTTGGCTCCTCTCAAACCTAAGAGTCAAGGTCAGACAATTGCAGCTGATGGTGTTCACTTGATTGCTAAAGAAAATGTTGTACACACTGTGGGAAGCTTGGCTATAGATTTCTTGTAATTCCAAGAATTCGGTCCCAAGTTGAACATCTTCAAATTTTGTCCCAATTTAGGAGTTGTTGGAATTGGTTCCAATTTGCTCATTGTAGGATCTTCAAACTTTGATTTTCAGATTTTTCTTATTGGATTTGTTTATTGGACTCTTTAAGACTTTATTTTGCAAATCTTGCTTGAATTTGTACCAAGTTAAGGATTCTTAAATTTTCAGACTTCAATTTCATATCTTTCTTCTTGGATTTGTTTGTAGAACTCTTAACACTTTATTTTCAAGATCTTCTTTCTTGAACTTATGGGACTTTTAAAGAGCTTGATTCTCTTTTTTTTTTCCAATTGTCTTCTTGAACTTATTTATTGAAACTCTATAGACTCTAGAGATTTTGTTCTTCAGAGCTTATTTTTGAAAATTGTGGCATACGGCAACTCTTTACTTAAAACGCTAAGTGATGTTACTTTTTAATATTTTATTCAAGATTTAATATAAAATATAATTCAAGATTTTTATTTTTTATTATTTGTAAATGATAAACCAGGATTTAATATAAAATATTTTTATTTTTTATTAGTTTTTAAATATTAACTCAAGATTAATAAAAATAATTTTTAATATTTTATTGTTTGTAAAAACCATTTTAATGTATATAATTTATATATATATTTAAATATATAGGAACAATCGGTTTCATTGAGAACATAGAGAAGAGCAACAACAAAGAAAAGAATAAAATTAGAGGTAAAAAATAATTAAAATTTTTATTAATAATTTTAATAATTATTATTTTTTGTATAATTATTATTTTTTGTTTTACTCTTTTTTAATAATTATTAGTTTAATTCCTTTTTTTGAAATTTTTTCAAAATTTATATAGGTATATATACGTTGTGTTGGGAAATCATCAAATTCAGTATTTATATATTGAGAAATCGCCTAATCAAATGGTGATTTCTCACTTAGATGTTGAAAAATCGTCATTTGATTTGGCGATTTCTCAACTAAATTTTATAATTTTTTTTATATTTAGAAATCGTCATTTGAAATGGCGATTTCTTAATAGCTTTTCAAAATTGACCTATTTCAGTAAATAATATGAAAACAGCTAATAATATTTTTTATATTATTCTAATAAAAAAGCTTAACTCTTTACTTAAAGCGCCAAGCGATGATAATATCTGAGAGAGTTCTAAAAGAACTTAATTTCTTTTATTTTTATTTCTAAATTATTTTAATTTAATTAAAGATAAAAAATAATTTTTGGTGAATTAAATTTAATTGGATTGGTATATGAATCCTTGAAATTTGATTGGCTAAAATTCGTTTTTATCTCTAAATCATTTGCTATTTAGTAAGAGATAGAAATGATGACCCATAAGCGAATTTTGATTGGTTGGACTAAGATTCTTTGAAATTTGATTGGCCAAACTGTGCATCTTCATCTTGATTTGCAAAGTGACTTTGATAAAATCATCAATTAATTTATTTAGCAACACATGAAAATTTAATTTGACAATAAATAAAATTAAAAACAAAACTTTAAGAACATGTTTCATATCATAATTTGTCAAAAATTTCTCAACCTACAATAAATAAAGGTATATATTGTCTAAAAATATTTAAGATTTACTATATACACGCGCGCATACACACACAAACATTTGGGAGGAGTCAAATTGAATTTGGTGCTTGTATACCAGCAATTTGGTAGTTTTAGTCATCGACCCCACCATAACAACTTTAATGAATTTATTCTATATTTTTTTATTAAAATTCAATTTAAAGATGATTGATAACAGTGTTAAGATTTTGCCTTTTAACTTGATGATGCAGCATTCTGATAATGATTCGACATGTTGAGATTATTAAAAAGGTCTTTATTACATGACAAGTATCAATTTAAGATGCAACAAATTTTATTTCAATTAAATAATGATTAACATTTTAAAACAATAAACTTATTATTAGTATTTTAAAGTATAATTTTCTATTTTTAACAATGTTTTATGTTTGTCAGCTAATCAAAAAAGTTCAAGCTAACATGCAATGTTACCAACAAAAAAGTCATTGATAGATTAACTGCAAAAGTTCGACGCCATTATCAATTATTCTTTAATCAATTCCTAAAATGTAAGAACGAAATTCATTAAAATTAGGATATGAAAACAAAAACTGCAAAATTATAAAGATAACTTTAGGATTAGGATATACAAATAGAAACGGCAAAATTCTAATAAGTTCGACCCTAAACCAATTTTGAACTTCAACCTTTTGAAAGATGTGGGTAACACATTCTGTTAGGAATGTCGACCTAAATTCTAAAGATTTGATTAAGGATTTTGTTAGCTCAAAGTGATGATGAAATCATAATGCTGAAATCAAGAGCAGGTGAGTTGATTTTTTGAAACATTAATTTAAAATTAATATGTAAGTATGGAAATTTAAAAATTAGGTAGTTAAGCAAATATTAAGAAAATAAAGCAATTAAGAGAGTAGGATGAAAGATAGAAAAGGTTTGGTCATTACACTTAGTAACTAAGTTTTCTACTTTTGGCATTTTCTTGGCAAAAGTGTTATCCGAATTCACTGGCAAAAACTATTTTTGAGGATAAGATATAACCTTACAATCCTTGTTATTCAAAGTTTATAAAAACCTTTTGACTTTTTACCTTTCAAGACTTAGTAAAAACCTCTAACTTCTTACTTTTCCAAGCTTAGTTGGAAACATTGTTT
>JBBYHM010362526.1:9393-20185 GCA_038381775.1 Adansonia rubrostipa | reverse complement strand
AAATAACCTTTTGATTGTGTCACTAAAGAGGGTATTAGACTCAATATCAAGGCTTAATACTTTAACAAAAGAAAACTATATTTTATTTCTATGAATTCGGACCTAAGAGGTTTAGTTTACCCCAAGATCGGAACCAATGTGATAAAACCTTAAATCCATGCTAATCTCTATCTATTGGAGGTAGCATGAACTTAACTTAGGGATTTCTTTTGAAAATAAGATTTTTAGCAAACAAGCATGCATCTTAACATGAATGACATGTATAAAACATAATATGCATAAAGATGGATAAGGCTAAACATACAAACACACAAAGTTGACATTTTAACATGGAAATAGGTGACAAAATGTAAGAAGATGACAAATAAGTTGTATGGAAATGATATGAACATATTAGACAAAGAAATACAGGCTAGAGTTGTCGAGGCAGCATTTTTATGTCATGAGACTCCTTAAAACACAAGAAAATGCATGAATATATGTAAGACATGTTAAGGTTAAAAATTAAGCATGTGTTAAGCATGTGAAAATAGATGAAATATGTCAGACAATGCATGAATAAGGAACTATTTTGATGATAGAATGAAAGAGTAGAAGTTTGGCCTACCAAACAACCTGAAGGCATCACAAGAACATCAAGATCCTAAGACCACCACAACCAAGGCAAAAATAATGCATGAGAGTCCTAGGATGATCATGGCAGCATAAAGGGCTCACTAAAATGATCTAGATGATAAAAAAAGAAAAGTATGGAACAAGGTAGAAAATATACCAAAAAGCTTAAACTTTTCTTTTTTCATAAAGCAGTGACTTTTAGCTCAGTTTTTTCCATCTTTTTGCTATTATTTAGGAAGAAAAAGATGAAAGAAAGAAGCTTGCTAGTAATAAGGTTGCTGGGGGGTGTTTTGAGGGTGAAAGTATGTGAAAGGTTAAATTTTTAGAGGTTTTTTGATGGTAGTTTAGGGGAGCTACGGGAATAGAAGAAGGTTAAGGGCGAAAGCAAGTGGAACAATGTTTTTGTGAAGTTTAGAGATTGCTAGAGGATTCTTGGGAATAACTAGAGCTTTGAGATTGCTGGACAACTCTTTGGGATGGCTGAAGGTCTTTTTCTCTGTTCTTTGCTTAGCCAATGCTTTTAGGATACAAAGGAAGGGCATTTTTAATCTTTCCCTCTTAGACTAAGGGACATCTCCAACAAGTATGCTCAGCTAGTCTTCTTTTCATTGGTTCTGCCATGCTGAGAAAGGGGACAGAAAGGTTGCAACAACCTCCGAGTTGAAGATATGCCTAACATGCCCTCTTACAACTATATATCTTATGAAAGTGACCCTTACCATTGCTTGTTTAGGCTCTACAAATTTATTTAAATCCAATCATAGGCCCAAAGTCTAGGTTTGCACTGATTTATGATGGTTTCTTGGTGCAAAAGCATGTTTGAATCAGATTTTTAAAGGCTAAAAAATTTGTTCAAATTGGCAAAAATGCCTTGGTGTATCTATACAAAATATGTTGTATCGAATACATAAGGTAATTTTTACCTATGAGTATTGATACAATGAGGTGTGTATTAATACTAAAAGCAAAAAATTATTTATAGTCTTGAGACTTAGAGGCTTGTATCAATACTCCATGGATTTGTATCGATACTTATGCTTATGTATCGATACACTTTGCCAAAAATCACAAGTTTAGGTACTACCAAGGTTTATATCAATACAGTCATGCGAGGTATTGAAATCCTATGTAGGTATCGATAGCAAACCCTCTTGTATCAATACTACATGTGAAAAATCAGGTTTTTGGTGATGAAAAGGCCTTACATTAGTACTCATGTACCAGTATAACTTGCACATACCTATGGCTTCTCGACTTACCTCAACTTGGTCATAAATAGGGGGAAATTAATCTGTGTACTCATTTGAATGACTTCGGAGACACTGTGAAAAGTAGCCTTTGATGCCTCATTTACATTTTTCTCTAATATGACCCATGGGCATTTTAGACCTTCTAAAAATATTTTTTTGCCTGAAGCCATGTTGCTTAATAGTGCTTGGTGACACGACATACGACAGTCACCCTCTAGTTTTTATTTTTTATTTTCTGATTCTATCATCTTTCAATTGAATGTTGGGATACCAAAAATAGGCCCAGACAAAATTAGGTGTGTATAACTATAAACCCCTTAGTTCTTCCATGTAGATTTCTTCATCTAATCCTCATTTAAGAAAATAGTCTTAACATTCGTTTGGTGTTTTTTAGATTGTTAAAGCCATGTAGCCACTAAGATTTGAAGGGATGTTATTCTTATATATGGTGAGTATGTATCAAAATAATCAAGCTTTTTCTTTTGTTTGTATCCTTTTATGACAAGCTACGCTTTATATTTATCTATAGATCCATTTGCCTTCATTTCCCTTTTAAATATGAATTTGGATCCCAATGGCATATGCCCGTGAAAAAGATCCAACAATTCCCATTTACGATTTTGCATGCTGAATTCTGTTTCATTGTTAACAGCCTTTTTTCGATAACAGTGCTTTTTGAAATGACATAGCTTCTTTTAAATTTTAAGTTTCATTTTCTAACAAATAAGTTAGAAAATTAGGACTAAAAATAATTGGTGCCTTAGCTTGGTTACTCCTTAAGGGTTTAACTTATTCCTCCTTATCCACTTATGGATCACTACTCGAGTTCTCATGAGTTCTCTTTGTACTCTTATTTTCTTATGCTTCCTTGTATGGAAATACATCTTCAAAGATGACGCATTCCTCGATTTAATTATCATATTGACATGAATCTCAAGAATAGCCAACTTATACACAAGAAAACAATAAGTTACACTATTGTATACATATCTAAGGAATAAGCAATCAATAGTACTAGGTCTGATTTTGAACTTTTTTAGGTGGAGGAAACTACCTTAATAAGACACCCCTACACTTTCATGTATTTGTAAGATGGTCTTGAACCCTTCCATATCTCATACGATGTCTTGTCTAATTTCTTATGGGGTATTTTATTTAAAGTATAATTGGCTATTAAAATAGCTTCCCTCATAAATTTTGAGGTAACTCTGAACATGTCAACAAAGTGGTAATCATATGTTTCAATTATCAGATCTTGTGTTTCACAATACATTTTCTTGAGTTAAATAAAAAATAGTGGTTTCATGGATTATTCCATGTTTTGAGCAAATTTCATTAAATAATGAATCATGTTCCCCACCTCTAACACTTCTTATTTCTTCAATCTTCTTGCTTAGTTGATTTTCAACCTTAGTTTTACAGAGCTTAAAAGCCTTTAAGCCTCGTCTTTGCTTTATAGGAAATAGACAACAATATCTTGTGCCATAATCGATAAAAGTAATGAAATACTTTTTATTGCCTCTAGTTTGCACAAACTTTAAATCATAGATTTTTTTGTGAATTATCTGTAAGACTTCACTTTGTCTTTCTATCAAATAGAAAGAAACTTTAGCAAATTTTGATTCTATAGAAGTTTCACACTTGTAATTTTTATCAATCTGAATTTTCAAAAGCAAATGCAAATTACTAATCCTTTGCAAAGTCTTATAATTAATGTGATCTTATTTACCATGCCATAAATTAAATGACTCAAGCAAGTAAGTAGAAGAAATTGTTTTATATATTTTTCATGTTCTTTGGTACAATAGTCATTACATTAAGCTTGAATAACCCATCACACTCCCATCCTAACAAATATCTTGTATTTTGAAAGTACAAACTTGTTAGACTAAAAAAGTAACCTATATCCATTCTTGCTCAAAAGTGAGTTGGAAAACTAAGTTCTTACGAATTTCAGGGGCATAAGCAAAATTGTTGAAGGTTAGTTTTTTTTCAAAGTTCATTTTCAACACCACTTTCCCAAGGCCAAGAACCTTAGAGCTTAAAGAGTTACCCATAAATAACTCTTTATCACTAACAACTACTTTATATTTGATAGAACTCTTTTATCAAAACACACATGACAAATGGCACCTATATTAACACACCAAGTCTTTGAGTTTTCAACCATATTCACTTCAATCATAGCAGTGGCTAGCTCAATCTCATCATTTAAACACGTTGGATTAAACTTTCCTTTTCTTATTGTTATTTTTGTTATGATGATAGTATTTTTTTGGGTTTGTTATAAAAAATGCAAGTTCTCATGAACTTTTTAACATCGGCACCCTTGTTCCTTGGGAAGAACTATAACTAATATATTTCTTATTGTTGGTCTTTTGTAAATTTTCCATGACATTTGCCTTAGTTTCCATAGTTAAAATTCTGACCTGTTTCTCTAAAGCCAGGTTATCTTTCTTAATCCTTAATTGGGGAATCAGGTTCTCTAACATCATCTTCTTCCTATTGTTCTTGGGGTAGTTCATGAAATTCTTCCATAAACATGGTAGTTTTTCAATCAAGGCAGCCACCTTAAATGAATCACTGTGATCCATTTTTTAGGCATTAATTTCATGGAAGATCAATTAAAACTCTTGGACCTGACTAATTACGATTTTGGAGCTCACCATTTTAAAGTCCAAAAATCTACCATCCATAAATTTCTTTGTATTGGCATCTATGATTTTGTACTTTCAGTACATGGACTTCCACAATTCTCTTATTATCTTAATAGGACTATACATATTATATAACGTGTTTTTCAATCTGTGACGATGTCATTTTTGCACAAAAAATCAGAATGCTTCCATGCTTCAACTGAGGCCATAGTAGTAGCATATGTTTCTCCTTCTTAAAGAACCGGGGCCTCCTTTTGTAAAATTTGGCCAAATTCAATGTGGTAAGGTAGAATTGCATCTTTTGCTACCACTTCCACCTCACTGAATTTCTTAAGTCTTTCTCCATGCGTCACATGCAGAGGTAATTTCACTTCAACCATCTACTATTCAAGATAACAGGATCAACTTAATCTGTTATTTAAACTTCTTTTAAGCAAGGTAAATCTCTTAATGATATACATATAAATCTGAACATGGATATCAAAATTAAAATTAAATACCCAACTGGAATTGGTAAAGCAATAATCTCATTCAAACAACATATATAATATCAAAAAAACATAAAAAATAGTACAAAAACTATTAAACCAATATATATATATGTAAATGTACTATAGACGTTCAAAGAGAAAGAAAATATATTAACAGAAATATATTTTACAAACAAGTCATTTAAATATATATAATAAGACAAAGCATAACTTTCAACGTTGTATGTAAAAGCTGATACAATTGGGGATCAATATTGAAAGTAAACATAAACATATATACTAACTTCAATTTAGAAAAACATAAAATAAGACTGAAACTAAACTTGAATTATAAACAGAATTGTCTAAATATATAAAGTTGACTAGTTTCAATAAGTAATAAGCAAAAAAGGATAAAGACATGTAAAAATAGAATATGGAAACAAACAACCAATATATATAAATAAAATATATATATATATAAACAATATATAAAAGTAACAATAATGATTGTACAAAAACTTCAATGAGGAATCAAAATTAACTCCAATTATTTAAAAACTAAACATGCCTTTCAGTAAAAAAGATACAAGCAATAAAACGTAAAACACAAGGAATAAAAGTAGTTTTAGAAATCACAATATTGAAATAACAAGATTCCAAAAAAACTTTAAAACATAATATATATATATAAATGGATAAACATAAACAAGACCATATTTGAATATAAATATCAATAATTGAATAGAAAAAACAAAATGTCCCAGAAATAATTAAGCAAATAGTATAGTATGTATATTAATATGTTTAATTGTCTTAAGATTGTTGGGAAATTATGCACTGAAAAATATGTTCAATACTACACCAAAATAAAATTAATAGATGCAGCATCATAAATATAATGATGAAATTAAAGTAACATCTTAAAAAATTATATGAAAATAAATACGAATAAAAAATGTAGACACCTAATTATAACGATCGAAAATAGATTAAGTCAAGATATGGAACCTTTGACCTTAAAACAAGTATTGCCTGTCTATTGTGCTTAACATTTGTCGCAATTTGTATCCTAAGTCTCTCAATCTTGTTGCAGTTGCAAGCATGATAATGGCAACTGCTCTAATCTTGAATGTAATGCATTTTCTCTCAGATTAGAAGCTAATAGAACTGATAATAGAGAAAAACATAGAATATTTGCAAACAAAGAAAAAATATTCGAATAGTTTCTAATTTTCAGACCGAATTGAGAAACTATCATAAATAGATTGTTTTCAAAACTAACAATGCACCCATTCGAATAAGGACAAAACCATTTTGGACAAATTTAAAATTTAAAACTATTCAGACAACCCAAAATGTCTTAGTCAGACATAATTTCATTTGGGTTAGATTAAGCCCAACGAGTTAGGCTTAAAACTCTAAAGGGTTGGATTTCAAAAGATAAAGCCCACTTGACTTTTAATCCAAACCCAAACACAAGCCCAACTCAGTTTAGTGCACATACGAGTGTGTTTTTTTAAAGCTCGTTTAGTTATCAACTTTAAAAGAAAAACATGGGTGCCCCTTAAAGCCTAAACCCCTCTAGGAACTAAGCTTATATGTTCCACTAACATAAGCTTTGATTATCCAATATGGGATTGCACATACCATACAACACTAACTAGTTTTCTTCCTCTTCAAGTGGACACAACGAGATTAATTTCTCATTCACCATGGATATCAATCATGTAATGTAAGCTTACACCTTGTATCTAGGTATGACAACTTACATATACCATAGGATAAACTCCTTAGTATTTCATATTTTATACGTATACAACTTAGCATTAATATCCAACATATAAAAAATCTATTCATTAAGTCATTACCAATGTCAGTTTTTAAGAAAGATGTCTATATGACATTGGAATGCACCAACTTAAAGACATGGTTTTCACAATATGTTTCACCTCTCATGAAGAAAGTGCATTCGACTTAAAAACAATTATCTTGAGAAGAGGTGTCTTTTTAACTGAGACTTTCTTTTTTGACATGATGGGAGCAAAAAAGTATGAATTCTTGACTTTTAATCATGAGTGGGGACAGTCAAAGGAAGTACTTATCCAACTAGTCTTAGATGGCTAACACTTGGAGTAGCCATCAATCATTTAGGCTAGGCACGATCGCTTAAAACATTGATCCTATGGTTTGCATGGTCTAGAGATTCAACAATTGGATTTGGGAGTTGGTTACGCACAATGAAGTATTAACATCCCCATGACCCTTGAAATCGATAGCTTCTAGCTATGTCTTAACTTGGTTTTAGTTTTCTCAATTTTGACTTGTCATTATTTTTAATAAATCCTATTCATATGCATGAATTTGTATAAAATAGTAAATTCAAGTTTTTAAGGAAAATTTTAATCCCAGCATCCTAGAAAGGTGAGAAAATCGAGATTTTTGACAAAAATTATTTCTAGACTTGATTTTGAAAAACTAGATATTTCGTGTCAAGCATTAGAGGGATACTAAAATGAAACATTATCTTTGTGATTTTTTAAAATGATTTTGAAATATGAATGTAAAGTAAGCACCATGAAGAGAAACATGTTAGTAAGATGAAAAAATAAGATAATATTGCATAAAATAAATCACACAAAAAAAGAAAAAAAGGGACGATTCAAATATATCTCTTAGTTGTCTTTGGTTATCTAGAAATAACCAAGTTGCAAATTTTTAAAACACGTTTGGATCCGCTAGTTGATTGAGGTATGAAAACGAGTCTGAATTTAACAAGTCTAAAATATGAGAGAGAGAAAATTTAGATTTTTGATGATTTTTGAAATGGTGAGATTGGAAAATTTTAAATTGATGAAAATCAACTATTTCTTGACAAAAATGACAATTTTGACAAAATAAATGATTTTTTATTTAAAAAAGGGGATCGAAAAAAATATGAGTGATAAAATTTAAAAAAATACATATGCCTTGATCCAAGCCTAAGGGATTGACATAAGCTCTTTTTTGACTCAACGGTGTTGATCGAGGTCACTTAGAGGCACTTAAATGCCTTAGAGTGAGAAATAAAAAAGATAATTAATTTTGATAAACACCAAAAATAGGGGATAGCATCATGCTAGTCTTCTTTCTAATTTTATGCCAAGACAATCCAAAGATGGTAAAGGCTAAGTGAGGTATTGGAAAGGGCGATTCGACAAGGTTAATGTAAAAATATTCCTAAAATCCTAAAAAATCACTTTCTAATAGAAAATAATTTTTAAAGTTCGGTACAATGCAACTATAATGCAACTTTAAAAAATCATTCTTAACTCATTCAAAATTGTTAAATCATAAAAGATACATTTTCAAAAAGGGACTTTTGCAAAATTTTTGGGAAAAATATTTTTAAAATTTAGAAGGATCATTTAGTAGGCCAAAACAACCCAAACAAAATTTGAATCATTGATTTTGAGGGTTTCAAACAACAAAGGTTCAAAAAATCATAACTCCTTCATTTAGAATGATCTAAGGGAAACAAAATACCTTGGAAAGGTAATTTGATGTCTTTTAATGGAAAAATACCATAAAATTCCAGAAAATTATTTTAAGTTTTGAACATTTATTTTTAAAGTCAAGTTTATTATGTTGCCAATACTAAATAGGGGAATTTTAGGGTTTTTAGATTTCTTAATACTAGACTTAAGTTATAGACATTCGAATGCCTATAACAAAGAAGGGTCAGTGACAGTAGCTTCATGAGCATATTTGCACTATCTTGGAGTAATTTGGAGCGATGAAATAACCCATCAACCATATTACTAGCAAGGGATCTTACTCAACAAAATCAGAGTGTTTAGCCTCATTTAATCCTTAAATCCAAACATGGAAAGCTTGATTTTCCCCCAAGATTGGAGGACCAATTAATACAAAATTTTAAGTTCATATTAATCGCCATTTATTAAAGGTAATATGGACTTAATTTAGGAGTACATGCCTTAAATAAACATCTTAGTTAATATAGACTCACCTTAAGGCATTCAAATGCCTTAGAGAAAGAGTTTAAGAATATTGATTAATTTTGGTTAACACTAAAAAGAAGGGACAAAGTCGAGCTATTTTATTTTGGATTGATCCAAAGGTTCTAGAGGCCGGGTGAGGTATCATTAGAAAGGTAACTCAATGAGGATTGATATAAAAATATTTTCAGAAATCTCAAAAAATTGCTTTTTAGGAAGAAATAACTTTTCAAACTGGGTTTGAATCAACACAGACAACACACGTTGGGGAAAAGGTGCAATGAACTTTGGAAAATCATTTTGAACACATTTAAAATCATTAAGTTGTAAACAATACCTTTGTGAATAGGGAATTTAACACAAATTTTAGGAAAAATATCCCAAAAGTCTAGAAAATTCATTTGAGGGATCGAAAAGACTTAAACAAAATGTTAATCATTGATTTCTAAGGGTTCCAGACAACTAAAGTTTAGAAAATCCTAACTCCCTCATCTAGTATAATCTGAGGAAAAACAATATATCGTTAGAAAGGTAATAATGTCCTTTAAGGGAGAAATCTAGAAAATATTGAAAAGTTATTTAGGGTTTAAAAAAATTTTTCAAGTCAGGGTCATAGAGCTAGCAATGCAAAATGGTGGAATTTTCAATTTTCAGGTTTCCTAAAGCTAGGTTTGATTTCCCATTTGCACAATCTTAGAGTAGTTTGGGATGATGAAAGAGCCCATTAACTATATCACAAACAAAAGTCACTAGACAGAAGATCAAGGTACATGTAACTTAAGAAAAATCAAAAGACAAATTTTGTTTTTGAAAATCAAAAATTTAGCCTCATTTAAACTTAAATCCATACATGAAGAGCATGATTGTTCTCTACGATTTGAGGACCAATTGATAAGAAAAATATTAAATCCATATTAGTCTCCATTTATTGAAAGTAACATGGACTTAACTTGGGGAGTTTTGAAAAAAAAAACATATTTTTGACAGAAGAACAAGATAGCAAGCAAGCAGTTTTAATCAAGTAGAACACTCAAACATGACATTAAATGGTGGAAACAAGCTAGGACATAAAAATGATACAATTTTCATCAAACAAATATGCTAAAAAATACAAGAAATAAATTAATGATGCATGAATATACCAAAATGTGTTCATGGAGACATGAAACAATGATATGAGCATGGAGGAAAATACTTTCATAACATGAACATGTGCTGGAAATTTCATGACAGCGTAAAGATATAATTTTTAGGCAAGAAAAATGCATAAACATACCAAAGTGTGCTTATGAGGCATAGAATATGATATGTGCAAAATAAAAAATATTTTCATGACATGAACATGGGCTAGAAATTTCATGACAACGTAAAGACATGATTTTTAAGTATAAATGCATGATAAAATCATAAACTTATGAACAAGACATCAAAGAAAATGCATGGAACTTACAAAGAGGTCATGGTTGCATGAAAAAAGGTCACTAACATGATATAGAACAAGAAAAGAGCAAGAAAAAAAATAAAGATATAAGTTGAGAAGAAAAACCAACAAGCTTGGAATCCTAGATTTCCAAGAAGTCCCAATAACTTTGTTTAGCTTCTTTCTTAAAAGTTAAGCTTTTTCTAAACAAAGATATTGTATCTTTGACTTTTACTTACTCACTATGAGTTAACAAGAAGAAAAGCAAGTAAAATTGCTTTAAAATGGTTTTTTGGAGGTAGTAGAAAGGCTACAAGATGAAAATATTTTGATGTTGATGGTGGCTAGTAAGTGTGTTTAGAGAATGTAAAAATTGAATGTT
>JBBYHM010362515.1:0-20186 GCA_038381775.1 Adansonia rubrostipa | reverse complement strand
CATAGGTAGCACTTATGTCGAATTCACTATATGCATTTAATAAATTAATGAGAATTGTGACCATACACAAGTCAGCAGGCTACCTACCATTAGCTTATTGATACATAAAGAAATGGTGGGTTGCGCAAGCTGGATCATGACAATTAGCAGTTCATCACAGGACCACAAATACGTAATTAATAGCACTCAAATAATAAACATGCATTTTCAATCTTAATTCTGGTTGTCGACATATTAAAATTTCATTGGACAGGTAGGCTGCATTAATGCATTTAGAAGATAAACTCAAAGCCAGGTTCAATTCATGAAAGTTTATGATGAACCAATACAAACCAAGTGGTGTATCTGAATTCAAGATTAGGCCAAAATGAGCCAGCTATCGCGAAACATATAGTTTACCAAACTCTAAACAGCATGTGGATTCCAGAAATATTTCGGGAAAAACCAATTGATGGTTCTTAATTAAATAAGGAAATGTATTTCATGAAATTATAGTTTTTTTTTTGAATAAGTACTATTTCAATTGATATAATGTTGTTAATAAATTTTTAAAAATTATGAATTTAAAAAAATTTAAACATATAATATTTTTTTAATTAAATTTATTAAATAGAGATTATAAAAGTTATTAATAGCTTAAAAATATATAAAAAATTATAAATTTTTCAAGTAAAGAATGATTCAATTAATTGACATGATTATTACGTAACATATTTAAAATTTGAATCTGTATGAATTTTTTCCCCCTGAAAGCTACGTAGGGTTTCATTTTCAATTACAGAGTTTCGAGTGATGGGTTGTATTCGAGAATAGAATCATATCGAGCCTCCACCTAATCCGATTTTGTCTTTTATTTACTCAACTGTGGCTACCTCGTCCTTGGAAAATGCGACAAAATATAATGGCACGGTAAACTAATTAAACTTAGGCAGCATTGTATTTAGATACGGTAAGATTGAGTAATACAAATATAATATAAAAAATAATTAAAATATTATATAAAATGATAAAAATTAAAGTAAATATAATATAAAAATATAAAAATGTTAAATTTAAAATATAAATTATTAATATATTAATTTTTATAAATATATTTTACTTTAGATATACTTAAAATAAACAATATAAATAAAATAAAAATATATTAATTGTTAAGTCTAGTGTATATATCTTCCAATCTTCTAATATTAGATTGACCAATGGCCTTATGATCTGTCACTTTATCATTAGAACACATAGTAATCTGTGTATTGAGATTTCATCCATTATTTTTTTATTCATTTTTTTAGTATATTTATCAACACATTCATATTTATAAGACCCATTTATAAATTGTCAAAGTCAAATTTATGAATGGTGATTAAAGTTATATTTGATAATAATAGATGAAAAAATAATGAAAGAAATCTCAACCCATAAACTATTCGTATGAATGTGTTTTATATTTTTTTCTCATATTATATTAAAAAATATTAAATTTCTAAATCAATCCCATATTTAAAAGAAAAAAAAACTTGTGAAAATAGATGAATACCCTATCTTCATATTTATTTCCGTAGGTGACAATAAAAATGACAGCAATGTTCTTAAAATCCAAAACAAGGGATGCAAAAAGGGTGCTCATTAAATCTCGAAAATACCTTTTTCCTGTTTTAAATTTGGAGTACATATTTGCCTTTGGTTTTGATGAAATAATTAGACATTGGATGCGTCAATTGATTATTAACTCAAATGACGTACATGTTATTTTGAAAATTATGAACTTTAAAGAGTTTATATATGTAATTTTTTTAATAAATTAATTACATAGAAATTGAAGGCATATAATTAACTGATTTAGCAAGTTACAAATTAGTACGGTAAATTTTAAATTAACTTGGGTCTATTCCCAACTCTTCACTCCACATTCTCTACTGTTTCATGATTGAATCAAAGTAATATAACATGTTATTGTCTGTAAAAGAATTTTATATAAAATTAAATAATGAAATTATAAATATTAATTTTTAAATAATGATTTAAAATTTTTAAGTTAATTGAGTAAAATTTAATTTTAAATAAATAATATTTTGTACTAAATAAATTTGATCTGATCTAATCTAATCCAACTGGGATGATTCCTACTAATCTTTATCCCTTATTTATTTTTCTTGGGTATCTTATTTTATCGCACGTGGACTCACAAAGTTCACTCTCCATCGCAAGGAAGACAGGCAGGAATTCTCTATCATGTCATCAATTTCCTTGTAGCCTAGCACTTTTTTTTTAATAGAAATGCTTTATAAAAAGGGGAATGTTAACGGATTTATAGACATTCATTAAGATTTTAAACAAGAAACAAAAATATGTAATTATTATAATATTTATTAAATTTTATAAAAATAATTAATTAAATTTAATTTATTTTAAAAAAATAAAAAATTTAAAATTCTTAATAAATATTTATAGACAGCCGTTAAATGAACTTTTATAAAAGAAAGCTAACAAGCAGTTTAAGAGTCAAAATATTATAACTTTATTTTTTTTGGGTACCATTTTGATTTTCACCATCAAATGAAACGGAAGGTAGGTGAGGAAATTTCGCTACACGACCCTCCCATTATTATTTTGTAATGACTATTGTCCATTACAAGTTTTGGTGAGATGTAGCCAAATGAAAGCCATTATTTTTTTTCGAAAAAAATCGTCTGCTACTTTGGCATGAGGCTTGCCATGGACCGACAAGTCATTAAAGCCAGTACAGGCAGGCATGCCGCTCGTCCCAACACACAAACAATTGACTTTCCATCAAAATAATTTTCGAAAACCCTAATTAAATTTAATAATTTTATAAGTATACGATTATATAATATAAAAATAATATAAATTAATAATATAAATTAATATAAATTAAATATATTAATATATTAATATTTATTTAATATAAATTATAAATATATTAAAATTTATATAAATATAATATTTTATAAATGATTGTAATATATAAAAATATATATACATGAATTATCATGCAATACTCTAATTAAACTGCCAATTCTTTTATACCCTGATTTATCATACATATAATTTTTTTATACAAAAAAATTATAATATAATAATAAAAAAAATTACACATATTCAAAATTGAATATCAGATATCCTCCAAAAGCGAGTTTTGTGTTTCATTGTCCTTCTGTAGTAAGAATCTTGGCATATGTGTTCAATGCGCTAAACATTTACAACAACAACGAAGTACTAGAGCATTCTTTTCCTTTTGTTTTGTTTTAGTTATTTATGTTTAATTTCTTTTCGTGGTTAAAGCCGGCGGCTCTTAATTTTCGAGTTGGTCGGTATGTCTTGTAGAATACGAAAGTTGTTGTACATTAATTCCATCAATCTGACACCTGATATCACAAGCTCCAATGTCGAGATATATAACCCCAGAAGCGAGACTCTAGCACACAGCCTTCGTATTCTACTCGCATAAATGGTGGCAAGCGATGAATTTTTTTTTATACCATCGAAACTTAGATTCAGGAATTTCAATTGGCATCGACGAGTTATCTTTGTTTTGATTCATTTATGTGCTAATGATCAACTTATTTCCGATGATAATTGTCGACAAATTATCGACGGATTGTTGATATTTTACTGATGGAATTCACTTCCGCAACACTGCTATGAAGTGAATTAATAGCTTTGGCGAGGACTTTTCGTTGGTAATTTTTTTTTTAAATTTCTTAGACTTGTTGTCTTTTATGTATTTTGTCATTGTTATTTTAATTTTTTAAATAATTTATTTCTATTTTCTTATTTTATCTTTTAAATATTATCTTTAAATTTAAACAATGACCATTAATTGAAATAGTATATAAAATTCTTTATATTAATTTTATTCTTCTTTTTTCTCTCCAGTCCAAAATTATGTATTATTAGAATTTATCATATCTATTTCCTGAGTAAAAATTTTTTTTCATAAAAAAATAATTTCTTTCAAAGAAAAAATTAAAATTAAAAAATAAAAAGTAGTTTTGAAGTAAATAATTACTTTTTACATTTTAAAAAGTAAAAGATAAATATATCTCTAATTTTATTTTATATTATAATTATAATTTAACTAAATAAAAATATTTTAATTAAATTAATACCATTTGATCTATAATATTAATTTAATTGAACATATTATAATAGGAATAGAGATAGATAAGTTTGGTATGGCTATCGCTTGTTGAGAAAGCATTATTGGTACTTTGCATGCCTCCTCGGGAAATCAAGAGAATAAAGCAGATTAATCAAATTATTTAATTATACATCTAATCATCCAAGCCAAGCCAATCAAGCGGACCCCTCTAACCATGGAATTTTTCAACATATTTTGACCTGTTTATTTGACAAATTGATGAACTATATACAGGACCAGGAGGGATTAATCTATATATAAGTTTTAATATCATCCGTCGGCTGCCTCCTTTTTTCAAAAAATGTTGCTTTATGATGTGATATGACTTAGGTCGGTATTCTGAACGCTCTCAAAGAAATTGAGGAAAAATAACAAAAGGTAACATTTTCATTGATATCGACTTCATATAGTGGTCTAATATATAAGCCATAGACATTTTAACATTAATCTTTTGGAGCCATGCATGAATTCCATAACTTGGTTCAAACCATGCTCCCTCAGAGCACAGCTAAATTAGCTGGAGGGTTGTTTTAAAAAGAACATTGAATTATTGTTTGTACTTTTCACTACAAGGAAATGGATTCTTCAACAACTCAAATTTCCGATGACTAAAAATGTCGTTGCTAAATTAGTTTAAAGTTTCGAATAATTAAAGATAATTAATAATTATTTTTAACAATCATTTTTTAAAATTATATTTTTAAAAAGTATGTGGACGCTATTTATCTCTAATATTATAAAATTTAGAATAGAAAAAATATTTTTATGTTCTCTTATCTCTTTCCTAAAAATTTTTTATTTTAATGAATCTTATTTTATATTTTTTAATGATTTTTGTAATTGTTGTTTTAATTGATTTTTGTTAATATTTTATACACTGATATTTTTTTTTTGTAAATTTCTATTATATACTAATAATCATAAAAAAGTTAATGTTAAATCTTGTTATATTTGAAATTAATTTTTAATGTCGTTTGGTGATTAATTTTTTTAATAAAAATTATTAAGAATGTTTTTGTCATGGTGAACCGCTGTTTTCAATTTTCTTTTTAATTATTTCGTACGACTTACTTACAGGAACACCCACATTATGACAGCTTTATTCATGATTAAACCCAACTACTTATACCAAGATATATTTTAAGTATTTTGAACCAAAAGTTGAATATTGAAGATGACTGGAAGAAGAGATCGTTATGTCCCACTGATTTACTATGAAAATAATAACCCAGTTATTTTTAGCATATATTTACTATAAAAAAAAGTATTTTAGTCCAGCAGTTTGGCATTATATTGCCATGGACCGACATTGGATTCAAGCTGTCTGCGAAGGTGAAGCCCTAAAACCCACGCTTTAATAAACAATAAACATAACTATTTTTAACAGCTGTGCCAATATATGATATAATATATATATATATATATATATATATATATATATAAATATCCCAGTCAAAGATTTGTATGGTTTGGCAATATCTTGTTTGACACAATTGATTCAGTGTAATTATATATGTTTGCTATCATCATATTATATAATATTTTTTGCAGAAATTAAAATACAAAATAATTGGTTGATATGTCTAGATCGATCTTGATCATCCTTGCTCTAGTCTTGTTGATCCAGATGGTGAAGATCAAGCCATAATTAAATGGATTATTTAATTCATTTTTCTTCTTTGAAATAAAACACACCATTTAAAAAAAAAAAAAAAACCAATTTTAACAAGATTTTCTAGCTAGTTTCTTTCCTCGGAATTTCAAATTTTTTAAGGAATTTAATTTTTGGTAATAAAATGTTATCTCTAGGTCAGCAAATTAAGTGGAAGATGCGCATTCATCGTCAACAAGGTTAGCTTCCTAGGTAGAAGTGTTGACGAGTCGGACTATGATTTTAAAAAAATTTAAATTTTAAATCTAAGCTCATATTTGGTTCAATTTGATTTGTTTATTTAATTTGAATCATTATTCACACTAATAAAAATCTATTTTACATAAATATCTATATATTTTATAATTAAATTTAAATAAAAATATATGATTTAAATATAAAAATATTATTTTGAGTCAAGACAGGTCTACTTGTGAGGGCGATATAACTTAATAATTGTATTATTAATCCAAGAAAATTTTTTCAAATAATCCAATTAATGGGTGCTTATGTCAGTTACAATACTATTTTCGAAAAGAAAATTCATAATTAATGCAAAATCCTAATTAATATAACATTAAAAAAAAAAAAAGCTAAAGCATTGGTTAACAAAATATTAATGCTATTTTCCTGCCAATGTTCTTTCAAATTAATCTGAAGAACTAAGCTAAAATTCTTCTTTGTTACTGGTTGTCGAAACTGTGCCATCCTTTCAACACTGTATTGATTATCCAAAAAGATATAACATCAGCTGCTGTTTACCATTCCAACCATCCAAATGCACTTGAAAGAAGGATTCCAGGCTGTCTCCTTTATCTAATCCATATATAAGTGTATGATGCTTGATCGGACCTCTATTGGAATAATAATATCTATACTGAAATGTTAAAGAAAAAATCCCCAAAGGATTCTAAACGGGTAACGTGTCCAGCTTTTTTGTTGACGGTGGTGCCAATTTTTTTAAAAAAAAAATTAATGTTTTTTTTCTTCCAGATTTTTAATTTTAACTTTTTTAATTTTATTTGAAAATGATATATTTTAAAAAAGTTTGTTTGTACATAATTTATATGTTGATTTAAAATTTATATTTAATATATTTAAAAAAATAAAAAATATTTTATTAAATATTTTTAATTATTTTATTTTATTTTATTTTTAAATGATGCATTTAAAAATATTGATTTGTAAGGTAACTCATGAATTTATTTAGAATTCATATTCGATTAGGCTGACAAAATAAAAAATAAAATATTTTATTAATTATTTTTTATTTTTTTATATTTAAGTTTTTTTTATTTTTTATTGATGTATTTAAAATGATTAGTCTATACTTTAACTTACGAGTCAATTTTAAAAATTTGTATCCAATGTGCGAAGGAAAAAGTTTTCAAAAATTTATTTTATTAATTATTTTATTTTAATTTTAAATAATGTATTTAAAAAAGTTAATCCTATCAGCATTCAAACTGATTTAGTATCTTTATAATTCTATCCCTAAATTTTTTTTATTTTTAATTTTTAAATTATATATTTAAAGAAATTGATCTCCACATTCACTTATGGGTTAATTGAGTACAAGAACTTAACATATTTAAAATTTTTTTATTTTATTTTTAAATAATGTATTTAAAAGATTGATTTACGCATTGATTTACACGATGTTTTAAGATTTATAGTAATCCTAAAAATTATCAAATTTAATTTCATTATTAATAAAATATGATTATATTAATATTATTATGATTTAAAAATTTTAAGTAAATAATTATTTAGTTAAAAAATTATGAAAAATTTTGAAAGAATCCTAGCCAAAGCGGGGCCTCCGGTGAATTGGTACATCCAAGGTTCCACCAGCAGCGCATTGAAAATACGAGGATGGCTAATCTAATTTAATCATCCTAGGGAAAAAAATTTAATACTTCTATAACCGAAGAATATTTAAATGTAATTATATTTCATAAAATATATAAAATATAAATATAATATAAATTTATAAATTATACGAATCGAATTGGAAGGTAGCCAATAATGACACACACAGATATATATATATGAATAATTATTTAGTACATCAATAGTAAAATTTTTTTAACTGCGTTGCGGAATGAACGTGAGTAAACTAAGATAAATATATATGAATAATTATTTGATACATCGATGGTAGGATTTTTTTATTTGCATAAATAAAATTAAAAGACTATCAAATATCTTTTTATATATTTAAAAATAAAATAATTTTCTCTTAATATATCAAATAATTTTTACACGCATATATATAAATATATTATTTTTCCAACATGGCTACTCACTTTTCTAGAAAAGCCAAAGTTGCTAAAGTAATTAAATGTAAAGTTTGGTTTTTCTTTGCCTTCAAAATTGTGGAGATGATCAGAAAAAAAGAAAGTTTGTTTATTACAAGTTAAGAGATTAAAATTTTCACTTTCCATTTGGGTATTCCAACCCAAACCCACATACACTCCTTTTGGGCTAAATCAATCGCCTTAGTTGGACTAACAAATTATGGTAAACTAAATAGTTAGTCATCAAGTTTTTAGTGTGTTTTCATTTTGATTATTCAACTTTTAGAGTATGTTTGGTTGGGTAAAAATTATAAAGATAAATACATAAGAATGAAAAAGTAAGAAAATATTAATTTTGAGCAAGTAAGAAAATATTAATTTTTTTAAAGTAAGAAAAAGTTTGAAATTTATTTTAAAAAAATTGATTTTAAAGTCTGTATTGAAAACTAGAGTGAAAAATTAGGCTAGCCCTAAATCTATATTATTTAGCCACATATTATCTTGGGTTTGGATTTTACGTTTTTAATTTCAAAATTTAATCATAATTTCCTTTTAAATTTTGAAATAAATTTTAAATAAAGAACCCAATTTTTATGAATACAAAATTTTCCATGTTTTTCGAAGTTTGACTGGATGTGGAATTTTGTTTTAAAACTATTTTCAGGGTTTGACATTTGAGAAAGGGTTTTTTAGATTAGTTACAATGTCAGCATCTTTTCCAATAGAATGACAAAAAACTTGAGAAAAGCCCCGATCCAAAAATGTTGCTTTAAGTTTTTTTAAAAGACAAAAATCAAATTCTCAAGATTACGTTTTTGTCATTTTTTATATGCATGTGAAAGATATTAATCATAATATATAACTTATATAGCACAATTCACAACATAAGCAATAATAATAAAATAGGATCTATTAGGAATATATCTTTTAAAAGCTTCGATTACTTAAGCAAATAATTGATTAATGTCTTAGAGACAATATGGTTGAAGTTTTAATGAAAATCGAACAAAATTTGAAAAAAGAGAAAGGGAATTTAATTGTTGGAAAAAATATTAAAAAAGTGTTAAAAAACAAAATAACTGAGAACTAGTTTAAAACTCGTTAACCATTGAAAACTAAGATATTTTCTAAAAGTTTTTGAGAGAATATGGAAAATGAAATTAAAAATGTTAGCCTTGAGATCAACTTGTAGAAACTTATGAATGATTTTCGACCCCCTAATGATAAATTTAACCAACGCTCATTTTAAATTGCCCAAATACCTCGAAGGATGACAACAAGGAAATCATGAATTATGACCTTTCCAAAAACAAGGGACAACTTGTATCTATAATGCTTTTCAATTTTATTTCACTTAAACAGACCCCAAAAATAAAAAATGATATGCATTTGAAAAAATAATCTTTAAGATTTTAATTACAAACAATGTAAAATACCCATAAATTAGTAAAGAATGATAATATTTTTACAATCAGCCCTGGCTGCTGGATGGAAAGATCTGCATAGCAATCAAGAAAAAAATCATTACATATTCAAACAAACTCGAAAATTCAAGTACAGTACACAACTAAAATGGTGATCCAATGTAATTAACATAAAAACACCTAAAAATTCCAAGAAAATCATTTGATGGGCCCAAAAAAGGAAATTTGTTTTGACTATTGGGTGTGTGTTCTAAGTAGCTAATGAAGAAAAAGTTATAGCCTATCCAAATAAACTTTAAAAGTCATGTATGATAGCTTGTTGGAAAGCTAATTTGTTTAATTTAACAAAAAACCCAAAAATTCCTAGAAAATCATAGTGTAGTTGAAAATAATTTTACAACCTGGTTGGCCATTGCTGGTAGTCGCTAAAATAAGGGAAAAAGGAGTCTTGGTTTTGCGAGGGCATTCTTGATCTTCAAAGTAAGGATTCCAGACCTTCGAATGTTCAAATATAGGGAAGTAAGGTAGGATGGAATGACTTAAGAACCATATTTGACACAAACCAAAATCAAAGTCTAAAAAGGAAGGATAAAGACTAGAAAATCAAGAGTTTGCATTTAAATGTCGTCCCTTCAATGAATGCCCATGCATGAACACTTTAAGTGTTCATCACTCCTACTCATGACCATTATAAACCTTCTTAAGGCATGTTAATAAGCCTATCTTGATCCCAACTGAATCGGCATTCAAATTATACAATAACCACATGATTAATCAAACTGAAATTACTAAATAAATCATGAAACAACTAAATACTCCTAAACTTTTTGATCATGGCTCTTTCTTTTCTTAAAACTCCTTTTAACATTGTTGAGACATTATAATGTCTCTCTAATGGGGTATGATTAGTCTATAAAATAGTTACTAAACATGCTCATGTTACTCCCTAATTACAAAGACACAAGGCTCTATACGAAGGCTGTACATTTTTAAGATCATAAATAATTAAAAGAGACTTTAAAACCTATTATTATAGCCTCAAACCATCACTTAATTTAAGCATGATTAAGCTCAATATATCCAAAGTTCATGGAATTAAATGATAGTAAAGCAAATACCAAAGTTGGCTTATCAGGGTTTTTTTTGCCAACAATCATTTGGTTTATTGGTAGAGTGCTGGACTCTTAGTTTCAATAACCAAGGTTCAAATCCTGGCAACTTCAACTATCAAAGAAAATAATGTTGTCTTATTAATTGAACCAGCTATGCCTAATCTTGGGAAGGGTTTTAAAAATAAAATTTTCACCAATTAATCAAGCATATTATCAAACATGTAGTAAACTTATACAATATCACCCAAACAATATGGCAAACATATGATCATGGCCACATGAGCCATTTGGTTGAAGCTACTAATGTTATAGCCAATGCACATACATCCCCTTTCTTTTTTATTTTATGAAACATGTATTGAGCTAATTCCACTCATCCAAGCACAAGAAAAACAATAGATCATGGTGTTATTTTATCATAGTCGAATGGTTTAGGTCACATATGAGCATCTATGTACTTTAAATTTTCATGTTCATTTCATCAAACACATCATAAACTCAACTTAAATCACCAAAATACAAAGCAAATGCAAGATCATGGACATGTCTTGATATAGCTGAATACTTAACAAGGAGATAAAATTTTCACCACAACAAGTTTTCATCAAGAAGAGCAAAAAATCATCAATATAACTTGATTCTAGGAAGCAAAATGCATGAACATGGGGTACAACTTCATAAACATGAAAACATATGCATGAAGAGGAAAAAAAGTTATTAAACTAATAAAAAATAAAATTAAAAATAAATGATAGAAATTACACCAACAAAGCTTTCTACTCGTTAAAAAGATGACAACATTAGACTTATAAATGGGAGGGTAGTACTGCATACCATGGTGGTTTTGCAAAATGTGATTTTGTAATGCCATGGTTTTATTATACCACTCATTAAATTTCAAGACAACATTTTTATGATTCTTAGTGACCAAAAAAATATCTTACTTGGGTAAATTCTATGGTGCCCTTAAATTAGAGAAAAAATAACAATAAAGACCTTTGTCTATATTACTCATGAAGTTCGCTCAAGCTAGGAATTTATGGACTAACTTGCATGTTTTGCACCCTCTTCTAATTTAGTTCTTGCTCAATCATGAAAATTTTCAATTGGATGTTTCTAGTGTTTTTGAATATCCCCTAATAATGTGCTTTTGAAAAATGCAAAATTTTTGGTTTCAGATCTTTCAGATTAAGCTCCCAAGAATTTATTTTCAAATTTTTTTAGACACAAGCTTAATTGAAACACTCTAATCTTTTCTCAATGTTTGATTTCATTATGGTCCAATCAATTTCGAATTCAAGGTTATCCATTCAAATTTAAAAGTAAACCTTTTGTCTCATATTTGACTTTGATTTTAGTTAGCCATTGACTTTAAGTTTGACCTTAAAAATCACACCTTTGTTGATTTAGATTTCTCCTAATATGTACAATTATCCTCGTCAAAGGCTTTAACAAGTCAACTTTTGACCTTTTTTTCCACTCCTATAGTAACCCAAACTTGTCAGATTAAGAGCCTGAAAAATTTTCTTTTCAAGGTTACCTTTAAAAGTAAATTTACTTACACCTTATTGCCCTTCTCTTCATGTTCAATTCCACAATGGTGAAATTAATCTCAAATTCCAAGTTTTGTATACCATTAAATTTAAAAGTTAATCTTTTGTTTCATAAAGTCAATCTCGTGTTTCATATTTGACTTTCACTTTTTAGTTAACTTTTTAGATTAAGACATTTTTTAACTCTAACGGACCCAAAATTTTATCTTGCCTTTCATGGAATCTTTTCTCACAAATGGTTATGGTCACTTTCATTGTTTGATCTTATTTGAGGATTCAATTTTGAAAGTCTTCATTTTAACCCTTAGTTGACTTTGGTTTAACTTTGATAATTGACCTTGATTTGACTCCGATTGCTCCCATATACCCTCAAATCTTGGTTTAAGAGGTAAATTGAGTCACGGTATACCTTCAATTCCAAATTTTCATTATTCCATTCTTGATTTGTAACATATTTTTGATTTATTCAATTAGGAACCTTTACTAACCTTTTCCATAAAATTGAGTGTTCTAATGCATTTTAATACTTTAGTCGAGCTTTGTTATCAATGATGCTTTATCTGAGAGGATTCAAACTAGAAAATTTCGACAGAATTATAAAACTAAAAAAAGTTGATTAGAGGCTTAGATAAAATAAAGTGTATACAACTAACATAAAATTATTTTACTTTTAATCACGTTTGTTAAATAAATTTATTTTCATAATTTTAACTTAAAGAGTTAAAACTTATATTAAATTTCTTTATTTTAGTACTTTTACTTCTACATTAATAACATAAAAATAATAAAATTTATATTAATTTGATACAATTTTAAACATGGAAAAAACTTTATATGTTAACACAAACTTCCTTAATGATTGCTTTATTAATTATGTTTATTTGCAAAATATACAATTGTAAGTTTAAAATTCATAAAGTAATGAAAATTCACATGTGAGACTGGACAAGAAATGCTAGTTGTTATAAATAAGAAGAGGTCTATTTTTAGCAAGAACTCTAAAATTTTAAGGTTAACAATATGTAATATTTATGAAATTATAATATTTGTTTTTATAGTTTTGTAAATCTAATACATTTATTTAAATTTAGAAAACTAGAAAAAAATCTTGAAATTTTATCATTTAATTTTGATCTCTATTGTTAAAGGTTATTTTTTGATACATCTTTTATAATGATTTATCACAAACAATTTTGACATTCAATATGAAATTCACTATAATAAATTGTTTTTATTTTTGTTTTATATTAAAATATCGCGAGATAATATTCAAATAAGCATGAAAAATTTATAAAAAAAATAAAAAATAAGAAATAATTATTTTTTATGGAATTAAAATTTTTTTAATGTGTATGTTACGGTACTTATACTGTTCAAATCATGTCAAGGATCAAATATTCTTAATAGAGAGAAATTTCACCAACATTATTGACCAAATTATGAAATTTTCAAAGTTGGGCGGCAAAAATTGAAATGCTTGAAAAGATAAATGATTAAAAATATAAATTATCTTTTTTTTTTAATTTTTAAAAAAATTATTTTTTATAAAAAATTCATAATGCCATGTGACATAGTAAATAATGTGACAATACCACATGACATCTGACAATGACGTTGTCGCCATGTGATCCAATTGTTTACTCAAATGGTTTGATGACCAAAATTTTTAAATTTAATAATGTTAGTGGTTAAGTGACCAAAATAAAAACTCACTAATAATTAGATGACTAACTATGTAGTTTATCCATAAAATTATTGCTACTAAATTGGGTTTGTATTATAATATATGGTAAAATGTTTACTATATCATAAAATAGGGATTTCAACATAAAAAAAAGTCATAATTTAATATAAAAAGTTATAAATATTTTATTTTATATTATTTTAAAAAATAATTAGATGAATCAAATGAATCAAACATCATAATGCTAACTTTACTAATTCTAATTAGTTATGTCAGCTTTTGGGCAGGCAAAGAGTGGATATTTGTTTCTTTTCTTTTTATATTTAAATGAAAATTACATATAAATAATTTTTTTTGAAAAATTTATTTTTAAAGTTGGGTGGCAAAAATAGAAATGCTTGAAAAGATAAATGATTAAAAATATAAATTATCTTTTTTTTTAATTTTAAAAAATTTAATTTTTATAAAAAAAAACTACCATATCATGTAACATATTAAATGATGTAGCAATACCACATGGCATTTGACGATGACGTTGTTGCCATGTGGTCCAATTGTTTACTCAAATGGTTTGATGACCAAAATTTTTAAATTTAATAATGTTAGTGCCTATTTTAATAATTTCAAAATTTAAATGACCAAAATAAAAAGCTCACTAATAATTAGATGACTAGCTATGTAGTTTATCCGTAAAATTGTTGCTACTAAATTTGGTTTGTATTACAATATATGGTAAAATTATTAATATATCATAAAATAGTGATTTCAACACAAAGTAAGTCATAATTTAAGATAAAAAATAGTAAATATTTTATTTTATATTATTTTAAAAATTAATTATATGAATCAAAATCAAGCGTTATAATGCTAACTTTTCTAATTATAATTAGTTGTGTTAGTTTTTGGGCAGGCAAAGAGTGGATATTTGTTTCTTTTCTTTTTATATATAAATGAAAATTACATGTAAATAATTCTTTTTTTTTGGAAAATTTTATTTTTAAAGTTGGGCAACAAAAATAAAAATGCTTGAAAAGATAAATTATTAAAAATATAAATTATCTTTTTTTTTAATTTTAAAAAATTTATAATATCACATGACATATTAAATGATGTGACAATAACATATGGTATCTGACAATGACGTTCGTCATGTGGTCCAATTGTTTACTCAAATAGTTTGATGATCAAATTTTTTAAGTTTAAATAATGTTAGTGTCTATTTTAATAATTTCAGAAGTTAAGTGACCAATATAAAAATTCACTAATAATTAGATGGCTAACTATGTAGTTTATCGGTAAAATTATTGCTACTAAATTGGGTTTGTATTATAATATATGGTAAAATTATTACTATATTATAAAATAATAATTTTAACATAAAAAAATTACAATTTAAGATAAAAATTATAAATATTTTATTTTATATTATTTTCAAAAATAATTAAATGAGTCAAATTATCAAATATCGTGATGTTAACTTACTGGTTATAATTTGTTGTGTCAGTTTTTGGGCGGCAAAGAGTTTTGGGCAAAGAGTGGATATTTGTTTCTTTTCTTTTTTTACGTAAATGAAAATCACATGTAAATAATTCTTTTTTTTCTTTTTTGAAACTCAAGCCAGAATAAAACCGGACCAAGCTGGTTCCAACCGAGGCTTGGAATCTCAACGTTTCGCATGAAAATTGCAGCCAGAGGTTTGGTGCTTGTTGATTGGGTGGCGGGGCGGTTAAGCTGATTCTGTTGAATCACCGCCCTCCCAATCCTTGTAGCTGCTAGTTTTGTCACTTCATTGATCGATTCAAATTGCTGCATTTGCGTCAAATAAATAATTTCTTGAAATTAAAAATTGAATCATATACTTAGTTTTAAGTGATCCAATAAATTTAAATTTAAAGTCTGATTGTCTTAATATTCGAAACTTTTTTTATTTATAATTATTTTTAAAAATAATTTTTATTCTCTCTTTCTTCTCTTTTAAGTTTTCTTATTTTACTTTTTAATTATTGACCAAACGCATAGTTATTATTTTTAAAATTTTGTTAATGCTAATAATTTATATTTGATGTGCAATATATATTTATTTATATATTATAAATGTATAAAAATAAATCTTAATGGGTTTGATAAAAGGATACAACCATGTGATAGAAGTAAATAAAGCATGTGATAAATCTTAAAGCGTGTTTGATATTATTATGGAGAATAAAATTAGTGCAAGGTGACAGCTACCTTTTTTTTTTTCTTTGTTTCTTTTATGAATTTGATCACTGGAATGAAACTAAAAATAAAAGCATTGTTGTAGATATCACGGGTGAGTGTTGACAGCCTAATTAATGTAAGTACGCATGAAAAATTGCAACGGCTTTGTCTAGATGTTGAAATAGCCAAAGGCCCTACCTAGGATCTTTTATTGGACAGTGAACAAGTTGAAGGACACTAATGCGAATGCGATCTGTGAACATGGGAGGATTTTACTTCAGCAACACCTCCTGGATCAGTTTTTCCAAATTCAACAATGATGGGCCATTCTGACAGGCAGCTTCCTCTGCTTTTTTCTTCCAATCTGTGGCTTTGTTTCTCATCTCCTTGCCTTTTTCACCTTCCATCAATTCCCTCACAAGCTTCTCCACTTCATCTCGCTTCACGTTGTTGTCGATTTCCATGCCAACACGCCATTCAGTGCAAGCAAATCTACAATTTGTCTGTTGCTCGGCGAAAAATGGCCAAGAAATCATAGGCACCCCACTTGCGATGCTTTCAATGGTCGAATTCCATCCGCTGTGTGTTAAGAAACCTGCAGTTGCTGGGTGGTTTAGCACTTGCTCTTGTGGGCACCAACTGGCCATCAAACTTCTCTCCTTGGTCTCTTCGAGGAACTCCGGTGGCAGTATGGCCGAATCACCCCTCACCAAATCGGGCCTAATGATCCACAAGAAGGTTTGCTTGCTGTTAGCCAGACCCCAAGCGAACTCAACGAGTTGCTGTGCTGTCATGACTGTGATACTGCCAAAATTCACATAAACAACGGATTTGGGTTCCTTGGAATCCAGCCATTTGAGACACTCGGGCTCTTCTCTCCACAGATTGGAGCCAATAGACTCTAAAGATCTCTGTGGAATCTGATTGAGAAGCAAATGAAGAGGTCCAATGGTGTAAAATCGAGGGACCATGGACGATAGAGCTTCGACGACATCATGCTCGAATTCATCGAAAGTATTCACAATAACGGCAGAAGCTTTTGCAGCTCTCTCACTCTCTGTCGCCAGAAAGTTTAACATGATATCATCTGGATTCGTTGTTCGAACAAAGCTTGGAAGGTCCCTTATGCGGATATTTTTCATTCCTGGAATCCAATCAATGACAGTGTCCAAGTACCCGTTTGACAAATAGGATTCATCTGCCAAATGAAGAAGAAATTGTCAGCGATTAATGAAAACATAAAAAAAAAATCCAAATAAGATGAGATGTAGAAGCATGTAATTGTATATATATTTTTGCACCTTTCAATGGTGTAAAACCCCTTTCAATAAGACGTCGATAATGAATGTAGGCCAAGAAACCACACGCACTGGTGGTCCACAAGAACACATCAGGAATTCCCAGCTCTTCAGCGGCCTTGAGAGTGAAGGACATGACCCCATCCGAGACAATACAAGTGACGGGCGGCACACCGGAAGAAGAGTTGAGCTTAGCAAGAAGTTGGCGGAACGGGGCCAAGCAATTCTTGCTGGTGGAGTCACAAAGCGCAGGTATGTCTTGTGTTCCCTCAATATCCGGCGGAGGCAGACCGTCAGGGATGGTCTCAAAGTGGAAGTCAGGCAAGCCATGGAGGGCGTGGGGGCCTCTGGATTTGAGCATACGTTTATGATTGTACTCCGTGTGGACGAAAGTGATGTGAAAACCCTTGTAATGGAGGAGTTTGGCTACTTTGAACATGGGATTTATATGACCCTGAGCTGGGTATGGTATGCAAACTGCATGTGGCTTGTTGGGAAAAGGATAGGATCCCATCTCTCTCTCTCTCTCTCTCTCTCTTTCTTCCTTACTATCTTGTGCACAAACAATGACTGGCTCTCCAGATTTATAGGAAGCGCCGGATATTAAAGGATGTTATCCCGGATAAATTTAAAATGACATGTGATTTTACATTCAAATTAGATTAATTTATTTTTTCATTGTCAGATTTAAAGCTTAAACGTGGTTTGATACTAAAGTTCAAATATTGTTACTTTGTTTTTTATGTTATTCCTATCACCTATTTATCACATGACAAATTCTTTTGTCTCTAAGAATTTGTGATTAAGTTTATTAAATTTAAAATTATTTTTTATCAATTAAATATTATATTACTTAAAATTTATTTTCAAGTCAGTTGATTTTAACTTTGATACTTGATATTAAATAATTAAGATATTAATTATGAAATTAATCTTTAATTATTAAAATTAAGAGATGAAATTGAATTGAATTATTTGTTAATGGCTATTTAGTAGGAATAACAATTAATTAGTCAACATGAGGTATCGTTACACCACGTGATATAGAGATTCTTACATATCGGACACCTATTCAGTTACACTCATTACAATGTCAAAGAAATGAATAAATAAATAATTAAATATATTAAAGAAGCTCTGGGTCACCCTTCTCTTTAATGCCAGGACATAAAGGAAGATCCATTCTCGATTTTATCCAATTTTATAATACAGCACTACCGACAAAGAGGGAAAGCTTTAAACCTAATCATATTTAATAGGATAAAATAATATGTAATATGATATAATATATTTTTTAAATTTATATAATATATATATAATTAAAAAATAATATAATATGATATAAATATTTTTTTAATTTATATAATATAAATTATAAATATATTAAAATTAGTATAAATATAAAAATTTTAAATATAATTATGATATGATAAAATATACAAACGTTACATGAATATATGAATTTTTTAAGTCTAGAAAGCTTCATAATAGTAAATTATAAATTATATTTTAGATCATATAAGAGTATGGATATATCTATATTAGTATAAAATTAAATTAATTTTTCATACATTCATAATGTTTTATACGATTTCTATTTATTTCATCCGACCGTTGTATTTGATGTTCTATTCACATAGATTAAACATGTTGAGTTTTGTTAGTAAAAAATATTTAACTATTTTTTCAATTTAAAAAAATTTTTAATTATTAAATATATATTAAAAAAAAGTATTCTCGTTTAATATGTGATAGAAATACCAAATTAATTTAAACTTTAAATGCATGACAAGTGTAATTATTTTTTAAATTTAACTATCAATTTATTAAAATATAAATCATATAAAAAATTATAAAAATATATAAACTAATTTAATAAAATGATATAAATAAATAGATATATTAAAATTTATATAAATATATTTACCTTAGGACTTCGTTTTCAAGCCGGCAACTATAAGTCATAGACAATTGAATTAAAGAAATGGACCAAACGGTTCCAAATCAAAATTAAATAAAAATAATTATCAATGCTTGTATCATTTCCTATTAAAATATTAACCAGGTAACTATGTTTTCGAAATTAATAATCATATTCAATAACTCTAATGCAAAAAGTTTTTGGCCCTTGCGAGTAGACCGGGTCATTGGTTGGGTCAACCTGAACTCAAGTATTATACACATTTGTTTGGTTCAACATTTTAAATATCAATTTAAATTTTTTTAAATTTATTTATATTTTTAAAAAGATAATTCAAACACGCTTAAACCTATTCATATAATTTTTTATTTTTAAATTTAATAATTTAATATTTTTTATTAAGTTTTACATCAATATTTTTAAGATTGCGTAGTATGGTTTTCATTATAAAAATGTTTCAACAAGTCAACAAAAATAAAATACAATTATAATTATGATTATTATAATGTATATAATAGTATGAATGTGGAGAATCTTTTGAAATGACAAAAATGGTTTCAAGTATACATTATTTTTCTAAATTACCATTATAAATATTTTTTATTGTTAATAAGATTTGTTTAATTTAAAAGTAAGAATTTTAATCTCATTAAAAGGCTTTCATTAAATATATTTATTTGATGATAAATAAAAACAGTCAAATTTTACATTAAATTATTTTATTTTTCAAAGTTTTAATTTTTCATTGACCTTAAAATGCAAATGAATTTATTTGATAAAAAATAAAAAAAAATGTTAAAATTTATATTTAACATTTTTATTTTCATATAATTTTAATTTTATATTATCATTAAAAATAACAAATTTATAAATTTGAATATGGAA